>ML100361.1:21936-52708 GCA_003697995.1 Taxidea taxus jeffersonii | reverse complement strand
TGATTAGCACAATAGATGCATAAAAAACACCTGACAAATTTCAACATCTATTCATGTTTAAGCTCTTTCAAGAAACTGCGACTACCAGGAAATGTCCCTGAACTAATAAAAGGGATCTATAGAAAACCTGCAGAGAGCATCACACTTAATAGTGAAAAATTGAATCCTTTATCAGATTAAGAATGAGTCAATTATATCCACTCTCATTATTTCTATTCAACATCATGCAAGAGGTTCTAGCTAGTGCAATAAGGTAAGAAAAAAGAAGTAGGAGACTGATGGGAAAAAAGTAAAACTTCATTGGTAGATGACATGATCATAAACAGAAAATTTTAAGGAATCTGCAGAAACACTAGAACTCAAAAGTGAATTTAGCAATGTCGTAGGATACAAAGTCATTTCTATATTTTGGTAGTGAACAATTAAAACATGATATATAAATAATGTCATTTATAGTACCGTTAAAATGATAAAATATTTTAGGGTAGATTCGATGAACTATGCGCAAGACATATACACTGGAAAACTGAAAATAAAATGCCATTAAGAAAATGAAAAGGCAAGCCAAAAAATATTGATGTATATAGCTGAGAAATGAGATATCCAGAATATACAGATAGTCCTGACTTACAATGATTTGCCTTGTGATTTTTTTTTAACTTCATGATGGCAAAAGGGATATGCATTCAATAGAAACTGAACTTTGAATTTTAAATTTTGATCTCTTGAGCTAGCAATATGTTGTATGATACTCTCTTGTGATACTGGGGACAATCTGTAGCTCCCAGTCAACCACACATCAGGAACATAAAGAACCATTCCAGTTACTCTCTTGTGGTACTGGGGACAATCTGTAGCTCCCAGTCAACCACACATCAGGAACATAAAGAACCATTCCAGTTACAGCAATTCTATACCCGATTCAACCATTCTGTTTTTCACTTCAGTACAATATTCAATAAATTACATGAGATATTCAGCACTCTGTTATCAAATATGTTTAAGGTAGGCTAGGTTATGATGTTTGTAGGTTAGGGGTAGTAAATGTATTTTTTACTTATGATATTTTCAGTTTATAGTGGGCTTATCAGACCATAACACCATTGTAAGCTAGGGCAGATCTACAGAAGAAAAGTTACAACTCAGTAATAAAAATATAAACAACTCTATTAAAACTTTGAACAGAGGTGTGCCTGGGAGGCTTAGTGGGTTAAGCCTCTGCCTTTGGCTCAGGTCATGATCTCAGGGTCCTGGGATCGAGCCCTGCATCAGGCTCTCTGCTCAGCAGGGAGTCTTCTACCCTCTCTCTCTCTGCCTGCCTCTCTGTCTACTTGTGATCTCTGTCTGTCAAATGAATAAATAAAATCTAAAAAGAAAAAAAAAGTTTGAACAAACATCTGGCAAAAGAAGTATATCGGTTTTCTATTGTGATATAACATATTGTTGCAAACCTAAGTGGCTTATAACAATACCCATTTATCATCTCATATTTCTGTAGAGCAGAAGTCCAGGTGGGCTCAGCAGAGAGCTTTGCTTAGGTTCTCTCAAGCCAAATAAATGTGTCAGCCTGAATGGGCTCTTATTTGGAGACTCTCAGGAAGAATCCACTTCTGAGCTCATTCAGGCTCATTCATTGTTGGCTGGGGCACTCTGCTCATTTTCTAGAGGCCATTCCCGGGTTCTTGCCTTATGGCTATTTCACCTGAGCAAGGAGAATCTCCCTCACACCAATCCTTCTCATTCTTCAGATCTACCTGACTTTCTCTTCTACCACTAGCCTGAGAACACTCTCTGCTTTTAAAGAGCCCAGGTGATTATCTGCCTTTAAATTAGTAACCCTAATTACATCTGCAAAATCCCTTTTGCCAGATAACATAATTACAGAATCACAGGAGTAACACCAGGGGCAAAGATAAGAGCTATCTTAGAATTATGCCCACTACATGAAGATGTGGGAACCAACCGGCCCATGAAGATATATGCCCCAAATCATTAGTCAGAAGGGAGAGACAGATTAAAACTACAATCAGGAACCTGTCTACACCCAACAGAAGAATTAAAATAAAATGTCGGCAGGACTGTGGAAGACCTAGAACTCTCATACTTTTCTGAAAGGAATGAAGGTTTCAACTTCTTTGGAGAATATTTTGGCCATTTCTGTAAAGTTATATGTGTACTTACCAATCGACCCAGCAAATCCACTGCTTGGCATTTACCTAAGAGAAATGAAAACTATATTTATAAAACTTTCATTGAAGCTTTATACATCATTATCAAAAACTGGAAATAACCCAAATATATACACAGATAAACTGATAAATTGTGGTACATCCACATAATGGATTTTTTAGCAATAAAAAGGAATAAACTATTAATACATGCAGTGACATGGGTGAATCTCAAAAACATTATGCTTAAGGGAAAAAAGCCATATACAAAAGAGTATGTACTGTATGACTACGTTTATATGGCATTTTAGAATAGGCAAGACAAATCTGTAGTGATAGACCTCAGATCAGTGGTTACTATAGGTAGTGAGGATAAGACTGGTCAGAGGCACAAGAGAACTTCCTGGGGAGATACAAATATTCTATGTCTTCTGAGGGGGTGTCCATGGTTATATTAAAGCATTTTAGATTTTACATGTATAATGGATTGTTTTTATTTTATGAAAATTATACTTAAAGTTGATTTTTAAATGTACATTTTTAAATGAAAACAAAGATGTTTGCCTTCTTTTACTATATAATAGCATTCTGGAATTTGGAGTTGATAAAATTAGATAGACTATAAATAAGCTATTAGTAGTTGAAAGTGGGAAGTAAGTTGTCTTAGTCAGTTTGGGTTGCTCTAACAAATTACCCGGGTAGTAATTTGTTGACTGGGTGATTCTAACAATAAACTTTTATTTGTCACAGTTCTGGAGGCTGGGAAGTCTAACATCAAGTTACCAACAGATTTAGTTCTTGGTGAGGGTGTCTGTCCTGGTTTGCAGACACATCTTCTCACTCTGTCTTCACATAATGGAGAGCAGAAAGAGCAAACTCTAGACTCTTTCTCATAAGGTCACTAATACCATCATAACCTCATCTAAATATAATTTCCTTTCATGGCCCCACCTCCTAATGCCATCCTACGGAGGGGTTAGTTCTAACATGTCAGACTTAGGGGGAATACAAACATGCATTCCACAATACAAGAGTAACACTATTTGAAAATAAAAACCATAATTTTTGGACAGTAAAGGTAACGTGGCAAAACAATACTAAGATTATTGAGAAAGCTTAACAAAATGGCTATATAGAAGATAAATACATACCAGAAAATATAAAAAATACCAGCATAAAATATGAAAACCAAAATATAAAATTTGTATGCTCGATCATTGCAAGAAATGTACAGACTTATATAAATGTGATAGTAAGATAAAAAGGAGGCTTAAGTAAATGGGAAACCATCTTTCTGGATAGAAGGAACACTGAAAATATGATTTTTTTTGTAAATTACTTCCTAAATTTAATGAAATTCCAATAAAATGCCCAACAGAGAATAGCTAAGAAAATTTTGAGAAGAGTAAAAAGGGGACTGGTCCTCTCAGAGTTAAAAAAATATGGTTTAAAGCTATAATAATCAAATTCATCTGATCATAGTAATATAGGGAAAAAATTGTAAAAAAAAAAAAATCTGTTAAATGGGGCTCCCAGGTGGCTCAGTTGGTTAAGTGTCCAACTCTTGATGTCCACTCAGATCACGATCTCAGGGTTCCGAGACTGAGCCACAGGTTGGCCTCTGCACTGTGTGGAGCCCGCTTAAGATTCTCTCTCTTCCTCTACCTCTCCATCCTGGGAGAGGTTTCCCCCCTGGTTTCCCCCACCACAGGCTCTCTCTCTCTCTAAAAAAAAAAAAAAAAAAGAAGATCCATTAAACAGAATAATTACCTCAGAAACAGATCTTTTATAAAATAATGATAAGCAGACAACAAAGTTGGTATGACACATCAAGGTGGAGGAAAAAGATTATTCAGTAAACGATGTTGGTGTAACAAATAAAATGTTAACTTCTCATCCCATAGCATATGCCAAAATAAATTTAAGGACAGAATAAAAACTAAAAAACCCTTCCTTTTTTTCATTTTCTAATTTAAATACAATAAGCATATAATGCATTATTGTTTTCTGAGGTAGAGGTCAGTGATTCATCAGTCTTTATTTATTTATTTATTTATTTATTTTTTTAATTTGACAGAGACAGAGATCACAAGTAGGCAGAGAGGCAGGCAGAGAGAGAGGAAGGGAAACAGGTTCCCTGCTGAGCAGAGAGCCCGACTCGGGGCTGGATCCCAGGACCCTGAGATCATGACCTAAGCTGAAGGTAGAGGCTTTAACCTACTGAGCCACCCAGGTGCCCCCATCAGTCTTATATAATACCTAGAACTCATTAAATCACATGTCCCTCCTCCCCTTAATGCCTGTCACCCAATTACCTACCTACCTCCCCTCCAGCAACCCTCAGTTGATTTCCTATGCTTAGTAGTCTCTTAGGTTTGTCTTCCTCTCTGATTTCATCTTGGTTTATTTAATAAAAACCTTTTCGTGCACCTGGGTGGCTTAGTTGGTTAATTGAGTGCCTTCAGCTCAGGTCAAGATCCCAGAGTCCCAGGATGGAGTCCCAAGTCAGACTCGCTGCTCAACGGGGAGTCTGCTTCTCCCTCAGACCCTCCCCACTCTCATGCTCTCTCACTTTCTCTCATTCTCTCTCTCTCAAATAAATAAAATCTTTAAAAAATGCTTTTAAACAAATATAAATAAAGGTTAGTATTTATTAACCAAAACATTGGGATACAATGTACTAGTAAAAGACACCAAATTTGCCTAAGTAAATTTTCTATTAGAAGAAAGCACAAGGAGGGCAGAGACCCTGGAGGTCTGACTCATCAGTAACCTCTGTGATCTACAAGAGATCTAGGCAGTATGTATGTTCTAATAAATCTTTATAGGATGTATGAAAACAATTGTTTCTATTTATTGCAAAAGTAGCACCACTATCATTTTCTTAAATGGGAAAAATATTTGTCATGTATATGTAAAGATTAATTTCTTCTTATTAAAAGTTCATGTAAATAAGGGGTGCCTGGGTGGCTCAGTGGGTTAAAAGTTCAAGCAAATCATAAGAAACTTCATTGAGACCCATTATATGGACCCGTATATGGACAAGCTATTCACAACAGAAGAAATACAAAGATTGACGAACATTTGGAAAAAGTTAATATGAATAACAATCAATTACACATTATATGTCAAATTACAGGATTTTAAAAAATAAATATGTATATTCAATGCTGGTTTGGGTGTAAGTGTAATAGGTCATCTCATACAGTTTGGGGGAAGTTAATGCAAACCTTTTAGAAAAGTAATTTTGCATTCTATATCTATAGCCTTAAAAATACTACTTTTTACCCTGTAATTACTTTTCAGAAAATGAACCTTAAAAAAATTATCTGCTGCAAAGAAATAAGAAACTTTATTTTAAAAGTTCTTTGTAGGATTAAAAATGGTGGTGGAAAATCTGTAACTATATCCAACAATAAGAAGATGGATTTTAAATTATGATTGCCCCACAATGCATTATGCAGCCATTTAAATGATTTCTATAAAGATTTTAAATGATTTCTATAAAGACTTTAAAATTCGATCAAGAAAATAATTGTTTTAAAAGGTACTGTGAGGAGAAAAATTATTTTGTGATTGCCAACAATATTCAAAATGCATAGAAAAAATAGTAACCATGGCATACATATTACCTTTTACTGAAAGGGCAGGCACTTAGTATTTTAAAGGGATTCTCATTTACCCTCACATCAAGACTATGAAGACATATATATCTATATGTATATCTTTATTTTATACATATATGCATTAATATATGTATCTTTATTTTATATACCTATAAAACATGTACATTTTATATTATATATATTTTTTATTTTTCCCCATTGAACAGGTGAGGAAACTAATACACAGGGAGATGAAGTACTTTGTCCGAAGTGTTTGAGCTGAGTGAGGCAGCAGGGTTTGATAGCAGGTTGGCTCTTGCGTCCACGCTTTTACTCACTATTAAAGTATAACAAAATGTTTTCAGTTTTGTACTTCTGGGGGCTCATGGTTCAATAATTCCCAAAGTTTCTAAGCATGACTTTTACTCATTATAAATAATCCTAATAATAGTGATCTACACATTGTAAATCCCAAAGCCAACCTGATTTTCTGCAGTAGCGCTCGGCTCGGTGGGGGTTACCCGCAACCCCCGACTCCAGGTGTCTGCGGCCGCACATCCCCCTTCCCGCTTGTTCGCCGGGGCTTCCCGGGTTCCACCCACATACCCGGATCCGTGTCCCTGAAACACACTTTCTCCGCGCGCCTGCGTCGTGGCCGACAGCTCCAGGGTGCACTTGGCAAACGTTCAAGCGCCGTGGGACCGGAGTCTTCGGGACCCGCCCAGATGTCGTCCCGCGAGGCCCCGCAGACCTCCGGCCGCGGAGAGCTCAAGCTTCAGCCGCGGCGGAGGCCCGGCCCTCACGCGGGAACGCGGCGACCTTGCCGGGAGGGAGGCGCCCGCGGGAACTCCCCGAGGCTCGCAGGGCGGGGGTCGGCCTCGGCCCACCGGGTCGCAGAGGCCGGGAGGCCGCCGGGTGCGGGGTGCAGTCCCGGGACCAGCGCCTGGTCCCCGCGCTTCTGGAGCGGTGCCCTTGGCGGTCGCGCACCGAGCCCCGGAGGCACCAGCCCGGCCGCTTACGGTCCTTTATCAGATCAGGACATTTGCTGAAAACAGGGATTATCTCAGGCTGACTGAGCAGTGGCCCCAGAGAAAATCTAGTTAGTTAAATCTAGGGTTAGTTAAAGAGGGTTTGCCCGGGGGCAAAACTTACGACTTGGGTCCTGGGGACTGTGGGGTGAGTGTATTTTAAACCCGTTATCTCCTCGACACTTAATTCTCTCTCTGGTTGGGAGCAAGGTGGGGGGGCTGTTCGTGCAGAGGTGGGAGCCGAAGTCCCACTTTCGGGGAGCTAGTGTAGGGGCCGCCCTTCGGAAGCAGGGCGACTGGTCCTGGGGAGGAACCAGGGTTTCCCGGCCGCTGGGGCAAGTATTCGATTCGAGCCGCCTGGCTCCGGGGAGACCTTCGCACACGCCCATGCCGCCGGGCAGCGGGTCCTCCACCGGGAACCAGCCCTTCGCTTCCCAGGGCCGCTTGGGGGCACAGCCGGGGCCTCCCCAGGGCCGCTCCCTTCTGTGGTCAGTACCGGGGCGCACAGAGAACCTGGGGGAAAATGTGCAAGTGCAAGGGAGTACCTTGCGTGTTCTGGCGTCCGAAAACCTGACTCCAGAGAATCACTGAGTCCTACGTTGCAAGCCTCCGTGTTTAATGAAGTTTAGGGGACGCGTGTGACTTGCGTTTGTAAAATCGCTGCATCGCGCACCCCAAGTTTGTCGCCCTGGTACGGAAAGCAGGGCTGAGCGGGGGTGGGGAGGGTCTCCAGCCCCAGGCGCTTCTGCACGCGGGGCTTCTGCCCAGTTTCCTGCCTCGGAGTTGTGTCCGCCCCAGCTCAGAGCAGTTTGTGCAATTGAGAAACCCGATAGGAGGCAGCAGCTGATCTCCCACCACCCTAAAAATAATCCGCTCCGGCGCCCGGCGTGCTTCGGCTAGGGGAGGAAAACTGCCTGCGGAGTAAGTGAGTCCGTCTCTTTTACATAAATATGATTTAAACATTTTAAGAGTAACTGTAAACTGTCGATCTCCGCGACCCAAAGGCGCCCGCGCCCTCTGGCCGCGCTGCCTTCGGGGTCCCTATTTCTAGGATGAAGGCACCGGGCCCGAGCCGGAGAAGAGAGGGCGTGGGGATCAGGTTTCCAGCTTTACGTACAAACTGCCGGCTCCTGCTTAAAAACGGCCGGGAATACTGCAAGGACTTATTGCTGATTTTTTCCCTCTTAGATAGTGTCCTGTATTACTCATGAAGTAGTTTTCAGTTTGCTTCATTTTTGTTACTCTTTACTTTTTAGGAGTTCTGCGTCTGGGTTTGAAATTGACACTTAAGTCAGTGTAGGGAGCCCGTGTTTTGAAGGTGGTGCAAGTGCACGAGTAGGGGTTTGAAGCGGCATCAAACGACCGCCCAAGGTATTTATATTTTGCTTGTTTGTTCAGTTTGGGATTAAAACACACATATATCCTATTGGCGTGTCTGATTTTTCTCTGTTGAGTTTCCTTTAGTGTGCGATAGAACTTCAACGGGTGTATTGAGATGAGGCACTAAATCAGAAGTCAGTGGTCATTTTTGCTAGTGATTTTCCTACTTGGATCTGTCATTCATAGGTAGACAGGGAAACAGATGTCTTTTGCTTCCTGTTTTGCGAATAGACTGAATGAAAAATTTCAAGGGCGTTATTACATTTGTTTCTTAAGTGATTTATTCCTGAAAATACCCTAGATAATGGTAATGCCCTAAATCCTTTACATGTCATGTTTCTCTCTCATAATATGTAATTAATCTCCAAATAACTAAAGAACGAGTTACTCTGTATTAAGAATGCAAGTTTTTATGTTGCTTTTAGCATGTTTTCTTCAGGAGTTTCCAGCATGTTTAAGTTCTCCGAGGTTGCTACTCCATTAGAACTGACACTTTCTTCTGGATGAGCAGGAGAGAGTGCTAGTTTTTACTTTACTTTAGCCATCAACTAAGTCCAAATTTGATAACTCCAGAGAGTGTGGAAATTCCTAAATGCATTTCAAAGAATAAGAATACTGAGGGTGGGATTCTTGCTATGAAATCATACCTTTGGACATCAAGGAGTGTATTCCTTCTATGGTTTCAGCTTTGCAGACCATCCCTGTAATCAAAGTTTCACTTTTGACATTTGTCTTTAAGGTTCATTCAGTCAAGTTCTTCAACCCTGTCTGCTGTCCTAAACACTTGAACATCTTTCAGTGGGTTTATAGTTGGAGGAAGAAAAGTGTCATGTTTTCCTGTCTGGTTTCTTTCCCCTCTCCGTCCTCCTGGATGCTTGGGCCTCTGTCGGTGCTTAGTTGAAGGAGACACTCCAGAAGGGGCAGGGCTCAGGGGCGACACGTGACCAAGGTTAGCCAGCAAGAGCAGCAATTTATGCTGTTCCCAAACCGTCCCTAACTTAATCATGGTTTTGGGAGGGAAACCTTGAATGACAATAGGAGATTTAAAAATTAATTAAAAGTCCTGATTGAACAAAATGCCTTTGGCAAACATGATAATTATCAACATATCTACGAGTTTATTCCTTCTCTCTTTTTGCCCATGTTGAGTTGTAAAATGGGCTGTTAGAATATGCCCCATGTGTACTGTAGGTTGGAGAAAGAAGCTAAGGGTCAGAGGGAAAAGGATAGAGGAGGACACAGAAACAAAAACAGGAGAGATACAGGGAGAGGGTGAACAGGTTGGGAGCCCTAGGGCATGTGAGGGCAGAGATTATGGTAGAAGGAAGAAATCATTCTAAAGCTTTCAATTTACTAATCTGAAGTATGTGCTTTAGTGTGATTGTATCATTGTGTATTTCCCTATCCGGTAGACCATAACCTTTACATTATACCAGGAGCTACTGGGATTAGTGTAGTGTGATTTATGTGGTCTAAAACTACAGGTACTCTTTGTCATGGGCATTCTTGGATTCCTAGTGCCTAGCACATGGTCACCATCAATAAGTACTTTTACAGTTAACGAATGGCCTAGAATCCCAGACATCAGGTATGTGGCTGGAAATATTCTTTGACTTTTTCAGGTTGCTTTAGTTCTCTCATAGTTTCTTTCCACCATTATACACATTTATCCAAAGGTTGCTTGATTGGTAGGTTTGAGGATTGATTAGACATAGCAGGTAGGCAAAACTTATTATAGCTAATGAAGGATATGTTTTGCAAATTCAGATTATACTTAGTATGATGATGATTAAATATCTATCATTTATCTATCTATCTCTAAATGTGGCCAATTGGAATATTATAGTTTTGGATAAAATTATAAAACTGCTGAAGTAAAAATTATTTTCTGGTTCATTCTAGGAAATGGTTTATACATGTCTTTCAATAAGAGTGGGCTCAAGTTTCTTCTTGCCATTTCTGCTCAATAAAAAAGAGAGTCTAAAAGAAAAATAAAAGAAGTAGTCATGGAAATTCTATTAATAGCTATTATTTTTCAGTTTCTGGTTTTTTTCTATTTTTTCCATTTTGTTGACATACATCACTGTGTAAGTTTAAGGTGTACAGCATGGTGATTTGATTTAGATGTATTGTAAAATGATTACCACAGTAGGTCAAGTTAAGATCCATCACTTCATATAGCTGTGGTACATAATTCAAAACTTCCATTTTACTGTTACTTTAAAATTCTCAAGCTATTTTTGATTATTTTATGAGGCTTGGAGTCTTAATAGTTGCTAAGACTTTGACAAGTATATACCCTCATCTTGACTTTTTTAAAACATTTTTTTTGAATGAGAAAAGGTCTCAACTAGAGATCATACCAATGATGTTCAATAAAAGGGCTTACCGGAAATAATATGTGAGAGGAATTCCATATAAGGATTCAGGGGCTCCTGGGTGGCTCAGTTGGTTAAGTGACTGCCTTTGGTGAGCCCCACATGAAGCCCCATATTGGGGTCCCCGCTCGGTGGGGAACCTGTTTCTCCCTCTCCCTCTGCTGCTCTGCCTGCTTGTGCTCTCTCACTCTCTCTGTTAAATAAATAAATAAAATCTTAAAAACAAAAGAATTTACAAACTGTAAACACAGGTTTTTAAACTAGTTGTTCTATTCATATAATGCTTTATAAAATTTTTGCTTGAAATTTGGTTTCTCAATAGTTTACCTACTGTTGCCAATCTTTTCTGTGTAACACTCTCTGTTTTTTCCCTAGGGAAAAATATTGTTCATGACCATTGCTAAGTCATTTCTCAATGAAAGGGGAGAGAGAAAAGGTACTAGTTTACTCCAGCCTTTAATAATCTAATTCAGGCGGCGCCTGGGTGGCTCAGTGGGTTAAGCCTCTGCCTTTGGCTCAAGTCATGATCTCAGGATCGTGGGATCGAGTCCCGCATCGAGCTCTCTGCTCGGCAGGGAGCCTGCTTCCTCCTCTCTCTCTCTCTCTTTCTCTCTCTCTCTGCTTGCTTCTCTGCCTACTTGTGATCTCTCTCTGTCAAATAAATAAAATTTTTAACTTGTAAATTGTCACATTAGAATCTGATCTACCAACAAAAAATTTTTTAAAAAACTTGATAAAAAAATAATCTAATTCAGAATCCAATGTGACATAATGTGGAAAAGAGACCAAGTGCAGTGACGTTAAAATCTTAAACTGTTATTTCTTTTAATGATGACACATAAGCTGTTTTTGAAATGAGTTGGAGGCTGCATGATGCAGGCAGGGGGAGAAGCAGTTTGAGTCAGACACATGGGTGTGGATCACCACTACTCTATTGGTTGGCAAAATACCTCAGAATGCTCTCCTGTAAAATAAAAATACCTAACATTGCATGGCTACTCTGAAGACTAAAGATAGTGTATGCAAAGTGCCCAGAATTTGGCAGGTAGGAAGAAAATAGGCATAATAAAATACTTTTTCAGAAGGCTAAAACTCTTCAGAATTTCACAGTGGTGTTTTGATGGAGCAGAACCTTTCTTCTATACCATCTGTCTCAGCCAAGCAACAAGAGGCATTCATTTAATATGTGAGTTGGAGTGTGTCACTCCACTGATGAAACCTCCCCCTGACCCTGCCCTGGGATTCCGTTTCACTGAGTAGAAGCCAAAGTCCCAACCATAGCTAGCAAAACCTTGGTTACCTGGTCCTCAGCTTCCTCTCTAAATCTGTCTACTTCTATTCTAATGTAGTATTGATTTCCAATTTAAATACTTTTTTTGGTTTGTTTCAATACTTGATTAGGGTGTATTTCATGTAAGAATATTCTCTGACTGTAGGACCTGAGTAATTTCGTTAAATTGTCATTTGAGTTATACTTAATGTATCTGAAGCCCATGATTTTAATAGTCTTCACAGACAGGCTGATGGCTGTGTGCCTCCACATGGGCTCCTGTGTATTAGTGTTCCTTTGTACAGTTAACCAAGAGTGGAGGTAAATTTTGTCCGGCTTAAGTTATTTGCTAATGCATTTTTGGTGAGAAAGGACGAGAAAGAAATTAATATTACACTATCTTGTAGAATCAGTCAGTAGTTTCATTTTTTCTTTCTTTTTCTTGATATATCACTATGTTTGTTCCTTGAAATCATTTCGTCACACACACACTTTGTTAAGGTACCATCTTTGGTAGATATTAATAATTATAATCTTCCAAATTAAAATATTTTTCTCCGGCGGGGGGGGAGATCAAAAGGAAGTGATTTATAGATTGTATAAGGCCTTTATAAGAAACTCTCAAAAGACTTTGGCATACAGTTTCCTATTTCCTCAACTGCAAAAATAAAGGGGTTAATTTTATAATAAAACCTCCTCCTTAGGGCTATGAGTGTATAAAAGGGAATATAATAATGGAGTCTCTTTCTTTTGTTTCTTCCTTTTAGAGTAAGCGACATAAGAAGACATGAGCCTTTCATTCTGTGGTAACAACATCTCTTCGTATAATATCTCTGGTGGTGTATTACAAAATCCCTGCTTTGTGGATGCCCTCAACCTGGTCCCTCATGTCTTCCTCTTGTTTATCACTTTTCCAATATTGTTTATTGGTAAGTAAACTATTCTCCTAAATTTCCTCAGCTAATGTTTATTTTAAAAGTCTTCTTTATGGTTGAAATTTGGTATAATGTTGACCTAATTTTCCCCAACATGAAAACTGATAAGAAAATCAGTGAGAAAAGAACAAGCAGGTTTTTCGTGCTTCCCAATTATTTATGGTTTTGCTGTACAATATTTTGTAGGTAAAATAGAAGCTACCTGGCTTCTCAGAAATGGACTTCAAGTAGCAACAGCAGTGTTTTGAAAAGAGGGAAAGAGAACTAGGTGGGATAGGTCTAAAGCCTTTGTTGAGCACTTGCTTTGTGCTGGTGAAGAGAATGAGAACATGGGTGAAACATAGTACTTGCCTGGAATAGTCACTGGAACTGTCCAGTGAAACAGATGTGCCAAAGTCAAGAGAAAAATGACTATCCCACATTGTACGCTCATTTGCAGGTACAGGAACAAATTATCCTGGGCCTTAACTTGTTAGAACAACTAATTCCTTGGGCCAGTGGGGATGATTGCATGGAGAGTGACGTGTTGAGGGACCTGAGGACACAGAAAGCCTGCAAGTTCCAGCAGGAGTGATAAGGGTGCATTCCAGGTAGAAAGAATACTTATGAAAACTATTTGCAAAGGAGCTAAAAATACAGTTTTCCCTATTATTTTACAGTTTACATATACACAAAATCCAATTTTTTAAACAATTATGTATGACTTGTATAATTTCCCCCCAAAATCAAAATAGACTTTTAACTTAAACCTTTTCAAAATACATTTCACATATAAAAATAACAGAGAGGCACCTGGGTGGCTCAGTCAGTTAAGCATCTGCCTTCGGCTCAGGTCATGATCCCAGAGTCCTGGGATCCAGCCCCACATCGGGCTCCCTGCTCCATGGGAAACCTGCTTCCCTCTCTCCCACTCTCCCTGCTTGTGTTCTCTCTCTCTCTGTGTCTCTCTCTGTCGAATAAATAAATAAAATATTCAAAAAAATGACAGTGATTAGTATGATAAACATCTATTGAGCCTGTCACCATTCAGTTTAAGGAATCTAATGGTAAGAATATAAGTGAATCCTTCTGTTACTGTTTCCTGAGCTGTTACTCTTCCCACATCCTATGTCCCTATTCCTTTCGAAAGAGGTAACTACTCTCTGAATTTGACCTTGAATTTTGCTTATAAAACTAAATTTGCTTATAAAAACAAATGGAAAAACCATCAGACTGCTTTTCTTAAGAAAACTAGCATATTTTAATGGTCTGATTTAAAAGAAAGTTAAAAAAATAATTTGTATGCTTTTATTTCTTCATTTAACAAATATTGATTGAGAGACTACTATGTACCTGGCATTGTAACAGTGATCAGAATTTTCTGTTATAAGATTATCATATGCCGAGGGCAATGAAACTTTTGGCACGTAGTTATTTGTGTTAAACAAATATATAGACATTAAATATAACTGTGTCAGAATGGCCATGTATAGAGACACGAGTTGTGGTTTATGTGGTTGGTATTATTTGTAGGACATTAACAATGCCCTTTGGTCAAAAGTAGACCATAATTTTTGAATTGCAGTTTGACAATTGATAATTTATTTTTGACATTCAACTAACTTCTTGAGAGCAGTTACTGTGACAGTCTTGTTTGCATCAGTAGCATCAAACACAGGCTGGCAGAAAGGTATTTGAATCAAGTGGAGTTGGAGTGAACATTGTCAAAGGAGAATGGTGGGGGAAAATGCACACTGCTCATGTATAACATTGGCCACTTGAGTTAGTGAGAGATCATAAATAAATCTCAAAGACGTATCAGGCATAAAGAAAGCTTGCCTGCAAGAGCTACAGCATAAACTCTAGTACAACACGTTATATGTAACTCATCTCTCCATGATGAAGTTCATTTGGGAACAACTAAGACATGAATCAATTTTCTTTTCAAAGAATGCTTCAGTTTCATTAGTCTCATTACTCATTAGTCTCATTAGTCGTTACAGAAATTCCTTCCTGCAATATTTCAAGCACAAACCCCGATTCATTCTTGAAGTATGTGAGGCTTCTCTACAAACATTTTTTTGAGAAAATACCACTATCACTGTTGAATAGTGCTGGCCCAGTCATAGGTTATAATTTTTCTCACATGATATGCATATGATTGAGTTGACTCAACTAATGAGTTCTACATTTCATTAACAAATATGGCTTTTTTCATTAGTCCCCCTACAGCGCATGTTTTGAAAGGTTTTAGACACCAAATTGCTTTTATTAACATCATCATTAATTTGGTTTCCTCTTAAATGAATCAGGGACCTGTCAGTAAGAGCTCTGATTAACACGAGATAACCATGTTGTCACCCAGAGTTGGCCTTATTCTTGAGCACTGCAACAAATGCCAATGTGTTAACCTAGACAGTCCTGTAAAAATTCATTGAAATTGAATTGTTATTTTTTCAACATAATGAAAACAGACCAGGATTTTCATTGCTACCCTAGAAAGCACTTCTCATTCCTTTTTCAGGAATTGCCCATCCCCTAAATGATAACACAATATGAATTATTTCCATGATTATAATTAATCTTTCCACTTCTCTACTTTTTTCAGGGTGGGGAAGTCAAAGCTCAAAAGTACAAATTCACCATAACACCTGGCTTCATTTTCCTGGACATAACCTGAGATGGATTCTTACATTTGCTCTTCTGTTTGTGCATGTTTGTGAAATAGCAGAAGGCATTGTTTCTGATTCGTAAGTGATTCAACGTAGCTAATACGATTACACTATACTAGTGAGTATATCTATAGGGAGGTAGTTAAGAACATACCAAGTCAGGCTTAACTTTTTAGTCATAACTTATGAGAAACAACAGCTCTCACTCATTTATAGCCGTCCTGCTTATCTATGATTCCATTTACCTATTATCAACTGAAGTCTGGAGAAATGATCCTCCTTCTGGTGATGGGTCATCAAAAGGTCAGTAGACTAACGATGCGTCCCAGTGCCTATGCCATTCACCTCACCTCATCTCGTCGTGTAGATATTTTCTCATCTAACATCATCACAAGAGGAAAGGTGAATACAGTACAGTAAATATCTTGAGAGAGAGGGAAAGAGACGACATTCACATAACTTTTATTATAGTATATTGTTATAATTATTCTATTTTATTGTTATCGGTTGTTAATCTCCTACAGTGCCTAATCTATAATTTAAACTTTATCATAGGTATCCATGTATAAGGAAAACGTAATAGGATTCGGTATCATCTGTGATTTCAGGCATCCACTGTGGTCTTAGAACATTAACCCCTGCAGATAAGAGGGGGACTGCTGCACTTGATAATCATGTGTTTTGTCCGTATTTTTGTGTTACTACATAATTTTTCTGATAGTAAAAATTCAGGTCTCTGTGACTTTTGTTTATTCATGTGCTATTTCTTTGATTCCTTCATCTGTGTAGCTCTTGCAGAAAGTTCTCACCTTTTAAACACTTTGACATTTATTTATCTATCAGTAGAGGTATATATAGAAAGATTGTCTATATGGACATATAGCTCAAGTAGCTATATACTTACATATAAATGTATAACCAGTTCTCAGATGTTTCCATTTGTTTTATAAAGAAGCAAAGATAGATGAGGCAGGCACTAAAGAAGTCTGAGAACTAGTGAGGATATAGCCACAATGATTGAGGCAAAATACAAAACTGTTTTAAAATCAGGATTTGCCATAAAACCCATACTTTTGAAGGAATTTTGTCATTCTTATAGAAGAAGTTTGCATTAAGCAGTTAGAATATAATGAATTCTACTTATAAACCTGAACATAATGTGGGAAAAATATTTTTTCTCATATTAACAAAAAATAGGAAAGAATTTTGATAAGCAATATCAAATAAGAGAATTTTGATTATGAAATTATGTTAAATAGTGCACCATCAATTAAAGAACTGATAAGAAATGTTCTTAAGAGTTCTTAAAAAGAAAGCTCAAAAATCATTTTTCTTTTATCTAATAAAGACCTTCCCTGACATCTGTTTATGTTTTTCTGTTGCAATTAATGAGGAATGAAACTTCTGAGCTTTTGTTACAGAGCCAAATATTTTGTAATGTTTTGTGACAGTTCTTTGCATGGATGCACACGTCTTAGTTTCTGATTAAAAAAAAAAAAATCAAGGACTCTGGTGATACTGCATGCCTTCAAGGATTTAGAGGCTTGATTGGCTGTTATCTTATTAACTACTGTTTAAAACCCTATTGTATTAGCATAGGCAACTCTAGTCTTTGTTTTTAATCCCTTAACATATAGGCTGCCTCTGTGTATTTCTATGTGTATGTATAAATTGGGAAGATGGATCCGTCCAACATTTCCTAAAAACTTGACACCATGTAGGCAAGAATGCTTCCTTCTTTCCTGCCTCATGACTGATGTATAGATTCAGTGAAGACTTAGAGGCTGGGCTAGTAATGGTGAAGACATATGCTAATGGCAGAAACTTGTTTTATAGTAGTAATGATATAAAAGGCCCATCCTGAAATCAAGCAGTAATGCACTCTGGATTTGCGTTACCCCTCCCATTCCTTAGCTGCAGACTGCTTGCTGACTGCTTCCCGTTACTTATTTATTTATTTATTTGTTATTTTAAGTAACATATAATTTATTATTTGGCTCAGGGGGACAGGTCTGTGATTCATCGGTCTTATATAATACCCAGTGCTCATTACAACACATACCTTCCTCGATGTCCATCCCCTTACTCTTTTTATCCAAGCTTCTCAAAAATCATTTTCCAATGATTCCTGAACTCCAAAATTTAGTTTGCTTTCTTGTTTGCCTTGTCCTATTCTGGAAACTGCTTCTAAAGAAGGCCAGTGACCATTAAATACACTTTAATGAATACCTTTTCTTCTTTATCATACTTACTACATTTGGCATTGCTGACTGCTGCTTCCTTCCTTTTTCTTTAACAAAATATTTATGAACTATTCTTTACTTAAAATGTAACAAATGCTCATTATAATTAGTGAAATAATGCAGAGCCTTTCCTAATTCAATATTTTATTTTCTTTTTTAGTAATGCAAATATTAAAGCTATTCATTTTTCTTTTGAAAACCCTTACCTATTTTGCACAGATTTTTGTAAGAAATGTCCTTTTTTATTTCTATATAAATAGTTTGTGGTTCTGCGTTCGGTACTCTCCTAGATCTAGGAATCATTTTCAGTTTGCTTTTTAGTCTAATATGATTGATGTATTAGTAGAGCATATAATTTGTTAAGCAAGTACCTTTTAGGAATCATTAACATTTCCATTGTAGTTAAATATTTGATTATTCTATACGGTTTTAATGATAATTAGAAAATAATAATTTTTTTGTTGGAGACAAAATTTTATTGAGTTTGCTGACTGGATTATTCAAATCTTATGTGTTGATTATTTTTATACTATTTAATTCCTCAAATTCTAAAAATGTATATTAAAGCTGTCACTATTACTATGTTTTCATTTAAGCTCTTATTTTTATTAATTTGTCTTTTTTGAAATTATTTTTTTGTCCTCCATGATGAATGCATTTTGATTTTCTTCTTTACTTTCTGAGTAAAGACTTTCTGCTCTAATAGGATGTGTGTGCTTCTACCAGAAGGACTGGGAGTCACACTCTAAAAATAACAGAGCTTAAGGGAAAGAATAGGGTTGGGACACCACTCAAAACTTGTGCTGTGGTGAGAGAAAAAAAAATATGAAAACTGAGGTTTTTCGGAAAAGGAGGTGGGTAGAGAGATGGGGTAACTTGATGATGGGCATTAAAGAGGGCATGTGATTTGATGGGCACTGCGTATTATACTGAACTAATGAGTCATTGAACATTATATCAAAAACTAATGCTGTACTATACCTTGGCTAATTGAATTTAAATTTAAAAATCCCTATATATATGTGTGTGTGTATATATATAAATATACATATATATACTTGTGCAGCTTTGTAAATAGACAACTAAAAATATAATAGCAATCCTAATAAAAAGACTAACATGGTTAAAAGTCCCATGAAATCCCAACAAAGAAATGCCACAATAAGTATAAAGCTTTACTGTAGCTGTTGCAATCTTTATTCATCCCTTACTATATTGTCTCCCTTAATGTTGTTTTGTCATTCTTTTTCTAACTTCTTGAATTGACTACATAATTTATTTATTGTAATGTTTTCTTATTGAATATGTTTAAGTAAGTTATGAACTTTCTTCTGAGTATGGTTTTGACCACATTTATTTATAGGCCTTGATAAGTAGTATGCTCATTTTTAAATTTCTTAAATATCAGACACATGATTTTTAAAATTCTTTGGTTCCATAATAAAAGAATACTGGAAACATTTCTTAATTTCCATGCTGATGAAATATTTACTTCCTACTTTTTCTTTTTTGGCCATTTTGAACTATTTCTGGGGGTGGTGGGTGGTTTTTAAACCAGCCTTTATATATGACTTTTTTTTAAATGAACATATAATGTATTTTTAGCCCCAGGGGTACAGGTCTGTGACTTGCCAGGTTTACACACTTCACAGCACTCACCATTAGCATATACCCTCCCCAATGTCCATAACCCCACCACCCTCTCCTTACCCCCTCCCCCTGGCCACCCTCAGTTTGTTTTGTGACATTAAGAGTCTCTTCTGGTTTGTCTCCCTCCCGATCCCATCTTGTTTCATTTATTCTTTTCCTACCCCCCAACCCCCCCCACGTTGCATCTCCACTTCCTCATATCAGGGAGATCATATGATAGTTGTCTTTCTCTGATTGACTTATTTTGCTAAGCATAATTCCTAGTTCCTCTAGGAACTCTAGTTCCATCCACGTCGTTGCAAATGGCAGGATTTCGTTTCTTTTGATGGCTGCTTAGTATTCCATTGTATATATATATATATATACATATGTATATATATATATATATACACATATGTATATATATATATATATACATCATATCTTCTTTATCCATTCATCTGTTGATGGACATCTAGGTTCTTTCCATAGTTTGGTTATTGTGGACATTGCTGCTATAAACATTCGGGTGCATGTGCCCCTTTGTATCACTAAGTTTGTATCTTTAGTAAACCGGCCTTTATGTTCACATTTTTATTTATTTATTTATTTATTTATTTATTTATTTATTTGATAGACAGAGATCACAAGTAGGCAGAGAGGCAGAGAGAGAGGAGGAAGCCGGCTGTCCTCAGAGCAGAGAGCCCGATGCGGGGCTCGATCCCAGGACCCTGGGATCATGACCTGAGCCGAAGGCAGCGGCTTTAATCCACTGAGCCACCCAGGCGCCCCTTATGTTCACATTTTTGTTACCATGTCCATATTAATGATTCCAAGTATATCACTGGTCATGTTCCAAATCTCTGCATACACTGGGCCTATTAGACAACTCCCTTTGCATATTTAATAGACACCTTCATGGTCCACATGGCCTTGCTGGAACTTACTAGCTTCTTTTCTCCAATCTGCTCATACTCTTCAAGTCTTATGTGGTTAGGTACCATTCACCCAGCCCTTGGGAATTACTCTCATATCTGCTTCACCATCACCCTAAGACCCTAACACTATTAAAGTCCTGTCTGTTTTAACAATGCATATTTTCCAGATGTTGTATTACTTCCATGTTTCTGCTGCCAAAGCTTAATTCAGGCTTCTGTCATCTCTCGCCTGGCCTATACCCATAATTTGCTAACTGCTTTTCTTCCTTTCTTTGTCTCTTTCCTCTCCTCAGAGGCACGCACTACCTGTCGCCTCCATCATCCACGTTATTACCAGATTGATTTGTCTAAAATTCCCCAAAATCGGACCATACCCCTTACCTGTTAAAATATTTCGATTTTCCAAAAGATCAGATTCCAGCTCCTTACCATGACATACAGAGCCTTTCACCACACATCCTATCTCAAGCTCTCTGAGAATATTAAACTACTTGGCATTTTGAACACATTACACAATTTTGTGCTCCTATGTATTTACACATTCTGTTCCCTCTTTGTAAAGTGCTCTTCTACCACGCTCCTGACTAGTGGATTCCCTTTTATATTTCTGTTTCCACCGTCAACCATGCCTCTTTGAAGTGTCTTTCCCAAATGCTCCTCCTTCCCCCTTCTCAAACGAGTCACTATACCATTTATGTATGAATGTACTTAAGTCATTTGAGAAAAGTTAAATGTTTTACTAGGTGGCATTATTAATAAAAATAGAGTTGAGGGCTGTCTACCATACAAAGCTGGTTCTGTCATATTTCCAGCCCAGGTGAAACTCTCTGTGGTCCTCAGAGTGAAATCTTGTCTCTTTTCAGTCATATTCAGTTGCATGTGATACACGGAAACAATCTTCCTTCTTCCTCCTCTAGGCAGCAGTCCCTCATTCTCAAGGCAGAGGTCGGTTCCTTCACAAAGCTTTCTCTTCCCCAGACCCTGGCCCTGCATGCGCTCACAGTCCCTTCACCTGTGTAATAATTTCCTAGTTCCTATGGCTATCTCCAGTAGACTCCAGGCGTGGTGACCCTGGATACTGTATCTTGTTCTCACGGTTGCATCTCAACCTCTAATAGTGACTGAACCCAGCAAACAACAGCGAAATCACTAAGGGCCATAAAGTTTAGGGAAACTATCAAAGGAATAAATGTACATTGTTTCTTGTACATTATGTACAAGAACAAACAAATGTAATGTTTCTTGTACTTTAGAGTCCATGTCCTTGTGGTTGTTTTCACTTGCTTTAGGTGTTCACCTATTTCAGCAGTTCTGCCCTTTGGTAGAGGAGAAGTTACATGTTTGCTCTTGATGTATTTAAGGGCTTGTTTCGCTGTGGGACCCAGTCCTCGGTGTGGGGATAAATCCTTTCGGCAGAATTATGTCTCCCAGTGTAGTCTTTCTTTGCATGTTCTCTTAGCCACAACTACTGCATTCTGTATTTTAAGTATCTTATTACTTAAGGGAAAGCTTTAATGAACAATTTGGAAACAAAATGAGAAGGTGTCTGGAACCATCATCTCTAGACACTGATACTGTACCACTCTCCACAGACGGCGGGAGTCCCGGCATCTTCACCTCTTCATGCCGGCTGTGATGGGATTTGTCGCCACTACAACATCAATAGTATATTATCACAATATTGAAACATCAAATTTTCCTAAACTACTCTTAGGTAAGTATGATCAAGTGTCGCCCTCCTTCCCTGGAGCTATTTTTCTTTCTCTTCCTGGTAAATGCTGTCCCTGGGGGTTGGGACTGGGGCATGGGAAAACCACAGTAGTTAATTTCTCTGGTTTCCTGGTGAATGAGGAGATGAAGATAAACTGAGTGCTCTGGGCTGTGAAAACTCTGTTCCCCCAGGACATCCATTCTCCACTAGATGCCCCTTGTGATATGTTGACCTATGGCAGGAGGACTGGGGAGGGGTGTGCCGGCCTTCTGTCTCCCAGAGGTTCTACCCTAAGAATTGAGCCCTTGCCCCTGTCCTGCCCTGGGAGCAAGTCAGTCTAGCTCCCTGTGTTTCTGCCTCTGGCTTGGGATCCTGAGGCATTTTCTGAAGGTTACATCTTTTCACTGATTCTACGGCAGTGTCACATTCTTCACGGCATGGCTACCAAGGTATGGGGGACCCTGGGCAGCAGAGTATGCTTCACAGCCTGTTGGAAACTGTGCCGTCCTGAGAAGCAGCTGTCCTCAAAAACCCTCATATCTGCTTCATGCCTAACCTTTTCTTTTTCAGCCTCTCCAGCCTCCTTGTCGTGTGGAAACCAGAGGCTCTCCAAGGGTTCTAATTTTATTTTTGCCTGACATTGAAATAATATCACTTATCCCAATTAGTTGTATTTAATTCATGACCAGTCTTTGCATTCTGTGGTGTATACTTTCATACAGAGAATTAGGGGAAGGTGTAGAACACGGATCATGGCTGGGCTTCCAGGGCCTGTAAATATCCTAAAATATCCTAAAATCGTGTGTGTTTGTATGAATAAATGCTGACAATTTTACAAGGTACAGAGAATGCACTTGATTGTTTAATGATGAGAATGACATTGATTACTGATACAGAAATTTGGAAAAGTAATAATTAAACTACACAAATATTTTATTTGCTTGTTCAAGGACATTAAAATTTAAAAATGAATTAGTGGAAAATACTGAGTATTTAAGCCCATGTTGTGCCACATTATATGATTGGCAAAGGCAATCTAGTACAAACAAGTAGACTGGGTTAAATGTTAATTTAAAAGGCTTGCCAAAGCCTGAATTATCTTAATAGAAAGCTGTTTAGTATCACATGAAAGGCAGATGTTATCACAGAAATTGTTTTTTGAAGATGCGAAGAAAAAAGAGTGAAATCTTTAGCAGGCAACAGCAAAAAAATATATACCATTGGGAATCCAATACATTAGGCATTTAAGTTTCTGAGAAACTGATGATGAAAAAGATATGAGTTATAAGATTTAGAAGGGAATTAGAATTCCTTAGAAGGCAACTAGAAGGGAAATGTGCATTTTGATAATATTTTGAAGGAGACCTGATCCCCGTCTGGCTGTAGATACAAGGCAGAGGGCACAATTAGATCATATTGTTGGAAGGACTTATGGAGATAAAACATAGTCTAAATTTCTCATTATTTTAGGAGAGAAATATTTGGGCCCAGAAAAATTACACTTATTTTCAGATTACAAAATGAGTAGTTTTGTCCCAACATTATATTATGAACATTACCAAACATTTAGAAAGTTGAAAAGAACCAAGTGAATACTCATAAATTCCTAATAATTAGATTCTTCAATTTCCATTTTATTCTATTTGTTTGATCACATTTCTGCATCTTATTTTTTTGATGCATTTTAAAGTAAATTGCAGACATTAATATGCTTCACCTCCTAATTATTTCAGCATGCATATCATTAACTAGAGGTAAATTTTTCTACAGTTCTTTTTGTGAGATATAATTTACATGCTGAAGTACAGAAATCTTAATTTACTAAATGCACACACCAGTCTAACTGTAGGATGGTTCCATGATCCATGAAAGTTTTCTTCTGTCAATCCTCAATATCATCTCCACAGAGGCAAAAATCTAATTGATTTCTTCCCCAGCATAGATGGGATTTGTCTGTTGTAGAAGTTCATGTAAATTGAATAATGCTGTATAAATTCTTTTGTGTAACACTTCTTTCAGCATGATTTTGGGGGGGGGGGCTCATCCATAATATAGTATAGATCAGTATTTTGTTCTCATAATTGTTGGATACTATCCCATTGTATAAATATACCACAAGTTTCTGTTCTCTTGACAATAAGTACCTGGATTATTTCCAGGTCTAGGTTATCATGAAAAAAAAAAAAAAGACCAAACTGGTATAAACATCCATGTGCAAATTTTTCTGTGGATATGTGTTTTTTTATTTCCCTTGAGTAAATACCTAGGAGTGAAATTGCTGGGTCTTAGGGTGTGTAGTAAATGTTAATGTTTTGTGAAGAACCCACAAGATTTTTCCCAAAGTGGTTTACTTTACATACTCACTAATAATGTGCAGGAGTCCCAGTTTTTCTGCATGCTTACCAACATTTGATGATTTGGTCTCTCTAATTTACCCATGGTGGTGGGTGTGTACTGATAATTCACTGTGGTTTGAGTTTGCATTTCCCTGATTGCTAATGATGTTGAGCACTTTTTGATAAGTTTATTAGCTATTTGTTATATTTGTAAAGTAGCTATATCATATCTTTGTCTATTTTTTATTGGGTTGCCTTCTTATTATTGAGTTGCTAGAGTACTTTGTATATACTAGATATTAATATGGCATGGAATATATATATTTTTAAAGATTGTATTTATTTATTTGACAGAGGGAGAGAGATCACAACTAGGCAGAGAGGCAGGCAGAGAGAGAGGGGGAAGCAGGCTCCCCACTGAGCAGAGAGCCCGATGCGGGGCTCAATTCCAGGACCCTGAGACCACGACCCGAACTGAAGGCAGAGGCCCAACCCACTGAGCCACCACCCAGGCACTCCGGGATATATGTTTTGAGAATACTTTTTTCCAGTCTGTGGCATGCATATTCATTTACTTAACAGGGTGTTTTGGTGAGCAAAAGAGTTCAGTTTTGTTGTACCATAATTAATCATTTTTTCATGCGTAATTATTGTTTTCTGTGTCTTAAAAAAATTTTGCCTCTGCTCAAAATATATTTTCCTCATACTCTCCTGGTTTTTTTTTTTTTTTAGAAGCTTTTTAGTTTTAGTTTTTATTTTTAGGACTGTGATCCATTTAAAATTAATTGTGTAAATGATGTAAGGCTGATGTCGAGGCTCTTTTTTTCCAAATGGATATCCATGTGCTCCAGCACCATTTGTGGAGTAGACTTTCCAAGTCTCATTGGATTGTGCTGGGACCTTTGTAAAATATTTGGATCAAGTTACCATTTTAGTATGATCTATTTCTTGGCTCTATAGTTTCTGTTCCTTTGATCTGTTTGTGAGTTTTATGAGATTACCATTCTGTCTT
The DNA here is from genome assembly GCA_003697995.1 of Taxidea taxus jeffersonii. Classification (NCBI taxonomy): domain Eukaryota; kingdom Metazoa; phylum Chordata; class Mammalia; order Carnivora; family Mustelidae; genus Taxidea; species Taxidea taxus. Next base: position 27,424 of record ML100361.1, on the reverse strand, counting down.
AATCTGATCACTATTGCCTTGGAGGTCTTGAAATCATATAGTGTACCCATACAACTAGTTTTCTTTGCTTTTCTCCGAAGATTCCCTTGGATATTCCAGTTTGTTTATATTGTCATATGTAGTTAGAGTCAGATTGTCAATTTCTACCAAAAAAAAAATAATCTCAGTAGGATTATGATAGAGATTGCATTGAGTGTTTAGAACAATTTGGAGGAGAATTGACATGTTAGCAACATTGAATTCCACAATCCATTTGTTCTTCATTTATTTAGGTCTTCTCTCATTTCCCTTAGCAATGTATTATATTTTCAGGGTAGAGGCCTTCCATGTCCTGTTAAATTACTAGCTTTTTTGTTTTCCCACTGCTGTTAATAATAAACTTGTATTTTAAATTTCATATTCTAGTTGCTTCTGTCATATATATAAAATACAGCTGATTTTATGTATTGACCTTATATTTTGAAACCTTGGAAATTTACTCATTACTTCTAATTATTGCTTTGGAAGTTTCTTGGGATTATCTAGATATACAAACATACCATCTGAAAATAGGACAGTTATATTTATTTCTTTTTAAACTTTATGTGTTTTTTCACCATATTAAAATAACCAGGACTTCCAATATAATGCAGAATAGACATGGGGAGTGTGAAATCTTTGTCTAATGCCTGATTTTAGGGGAAACATGGTCAATATTTCATAATTAATTATAAAGCTAATTATAGGTTTTTCATAGAAGACCTTTATCAGATGAGTAATTCTTCCTCTATTCAAAGCTTTCTCCGAGTTGTTTTTGTTTTTTGTTTTTTAAAAATGAATAGATGTTGAATTCTGTTAAGGATTTTTTTTTTTTTTTTTTTGCATCCATTGGGACAATTCTAGTTCCAATAATGTGCTAAATTAATTGATTTTTCAAAGATAAAGCAACCGTGAATTCCTGGGCTATGTTACACATGGTCGTGATATATTATCCATGCTATATATTCTTAGATTTTGTTTTCCAAGGCTTTTAAGATCTATGTTGTGAAGGATATTGGGTCTGTTATTTTCTTGTAATATCTTTGCCAGGTTTTCCTATGCTGGGTTATATTGGCTTCTTAAAATGAATTGTAAAATGTTCTTCATTTTTCTATTTTCTGAAAGACATGGTGTACAATTAATTTTATTTCTTCCCTAAATGTTGAATGGAATTCATTCATCAGTGAAATCATTTGGGCCTTTTAACAAAGTGAGGATTTTAAATTTAAACTTATTTCTCTATTAGACAGGGACTCTTCAGATTTTTTTTTTTTTCTTTTTACCCTTCAGAGTATTTCTTGTTATGTCAGTTTTGGGAAGTTACAAGTTTCAAGAAAATTTCCCTTTCATCTAAGTATTTTATTTATTGTTATAAAGTTGTTCAATGTAGTCCCCAGTTATCTTTCTTAAGTATGCAAAATATGTAAGGATAATTCTTGTTTCATTCCTAATACTGGTAATTTATGATTTCCTTCTTTTCTTGATCAGTTTAGCTGGGGACTTAGCAATTTCCTTGATCTTTTTTTAAAAAAATCAATTTTGGGGATGCCTGGGTGGCTCAGTTGGTTAAGCAGCTGCCTTCGGCTCAGGTCATGATCCCAGCATCCTGGGATCGAGTCCCACATCGGGCTCCTTGCTCGGCGGTGAGCCTGCTTCTCCCTCTGCCTCTGCCTGCCCCTCTGCCTGCCTGTGCTCGCTCCTGTGCTCTCTCTCTATCTGACAAATAAATAAATAAAAAATAAAAAAAAATCAATTTTGTTGGCTAATTTTCTCAATTAGTCATTTTCTATTTCATCGCTTTCTACTCTTATCTCTATCATTTTCATCCTTTTATTTATTTTGTTCACCATTGTTCTTTCCCTAGCTTTTAAGTTAGAAAATTAAATCATTGATTTTGGATCTGCCTTTTTTCTAAAATAAATATTTAAAGCCATGAATTTTTCTTAAAGTATTGTTTTAGTTGCAAGCCTTGAGTTTTTAATATGTACTATTTTTATTATAATTTAGTTCAAATACTTTCTAATTTCCCTAGTGATTTCTTTTTCAACATGAAGTTAGTTAGAACTATGTTGTTTAACTTCCAAATATTTGGAGACTTCTAGATATCAATGTGTGGGAAGTCTCGAAGTTTACCTTCTTGAAACTTGTAACTTACCAAAACTCAAAGTGGTTAATATTATTCAGATCTAAATCTAAATCTGTATTTTTTATTGTTGTGTCTCTAAAAAATTGACCTTTGTCATTATTAGAAGTTTTCAAAGTTTCTGATAATACTCTGTTTTTTTCAAGTTTTTATTTAAATTCCAGTTAATTAACATACAGTGTAGTATTAGTTTCGGTTAAACATTTAGTAATTCAATACTTACATAGATCACCTGGTGCTCATCACAAGTGTACTCCTTAATCCCCCACCCACCTCCCTCTGGTAACCATCAGTTTGTTCTCTAAGTTAAAAGTCTGTTTCTTAGTTTGCCTCTGTCTGTCTCTTCCTTTTCCCCTTGCTCATTTGTTTTATTTCTTAAATTCCACATATGAGTGAAATCATACGATATTTGTCTTTCTCTAACTGTCCTATTTTGCATAGCATAATACTCTCTAGCTCCATCCCTGTCATTGCAAATAGCAAGATTTCATTTTTTGTGGCTGAGCAATATTCCAGTGTGTGTATATACCACATTTTCTTTATCCATTCAACTAATGGACACTTGGGCTGTTTCTATAATTTGGTTATTGTAGATAATATTTGCTATAAACATTGGGGTCTGTGTATCTCTTTGGATTAGTATTTTTTTTAAGATTTTATTTATTTGACAGATAGAGATCACAAGTAGACAGAGAGGCAGGCAGAGAGAGAGAGAGAGGAGGAAGCAGGCTCCCTGCCGAGCAGAGAGCTCGATGCGGGACTTGATCCCAGGACCCAGAGATCATGACCTGAGCCGAAGGCAGAGGCTTTTTTTTTTTAAAATTTTATTTATTTATTTGATAGACAGAAATCACAAGTAGGCAGAGAGGCAGAGAGAGAGGAGGAAGCAGGCTGTCTGCAGAGCAGAGAGCCCGATACGGGGCTCGATCCCACAACCCTGGGATCATGACCTGAGCCGAAGGCAGCGGCTTTAACCCACTGAGCCACCCAGGTGCCCCTGGATTAGTATTTTTGATGATAGTATTCTTTGTTTTAAAGTCTACTTTATCTAAAACTAATATAGCCACTCCAGATTTCTTGTGTTTACTGTTTTCATTGTGTATTTTTTTCCTTCTACTTGCTTTCAATCTGTTTCCTCATATGTAAGATGAATCTCTCTCTTTTTAAAAAGATTTTATTTGTTTGAGGGAGAGAGAGAGAGCACATGAACAGGGGGAGGAGCAAAGGGAAATGGAGAGAGAGAATCCTAAACAGACTATGTGCTGAGCACAGAGCCCAATGTGGGCCTCAATCCCAGGACTACGAGATCATGACCTGAGCCAAAATCAAGAGTTGGATGCTGAACCAACTAAGCCACCCACGTGCCCCAAGACTAAGTCTCTTTAGGTAGCATGTAGTTGCATGTAGTTTGGTCTCTGCCCCCTCTGCAAATCTTTTCTGATATTTTCTATTTTATGCTAGAACAAGATAGATAATGAGCTTATATGCCAAAGTTTCCATTCTTTTTCACTAAGTAAATTGTGACCACTTTTAAACTTTAGTAACTCTGATAAGTATTGTACAATGGATTGTCTCATGTGTGTTTCAGATTTCTTCTTTCTCAACCCATACTCATTTGTACTGACCTTTATTCAAAGTTTGAAGTATACTGGACCTTTGATTTCTAGTAAATTGTGTCCATCTCATATTTGCTATGAAAGGCTGGCTGTGCTTAGGAGAAGGTATAGATCCCTACCTTTCTTAACCCACTGCATAAAGTCTGGCTTTGTTCTGTAGGATCATCATTCTTCTCTTCACTTTGTGGAGACGTGGCGTTTTAAGCCATTTGCGTGAGAAGAGTTAACTTACTACTTGAATTTTGATCTGTAAAGCAGAAATCCCATTATATAGCTAATGTGCATTCCATAATAATTCCAGGGTAATACTATAAGACATACCCCTGGAAGCTGCAATACACTTACCTATTGGATCGGTGACGCAGATAACAACTTGTGAATTCTTCATATATATAATCGGGACTTCTTAAAAAAAAAAAAGACCAGGAGATGGAATTAATTTTAAAGTCAACAGAATTACACATAAGTTCTGGAGTGTAGATTATTCCTATTTATGTGTCTTTTTACATCTGTCCATCTACTACAGAGTGGAAGCACTAGCATTTTAAAGTCATTACCACACCTTCAGTTTAAAACTCTAAAAGTGCCCTGGGGCATATGTGTTGTTTTCTTAAAAAATAAAAGTATGTGGAAATAAAATATTTAAAATTATCTTTGTTATTAAAAAGCATTATATTTATATTGAAATGTCAGTGAAGTTAAAAAAAATCAGGGAAAGACTGCATCTTTTTCCTTTTCTTTTTTATTTTTCCAGCCCTATTTCTGTATTGGGTAATGGCCTTTATTACAAAAACCATAAAATTGGTTAAGTACTGGCAGTCCGGTTGGGGAGTATCAGACCTACGTTTCTGCATCACTGGCATGATGGTCATCTTGAATGGACTCCTCATGGCTGTGGAGATCAATGTGATTCGGGTCAGAGTAGGTATCTCATCATTTTTTTTTAATTGTTGGAATTCAAGACCCCAATATTAAAGATTATGGTCAGCTAGAAATTACTAGAGGATTCATTCAAGAGGATGAACAAATGTATATCCTCTCGGTGTATAAAAGTTGAACTAATCACTAAGTTTCAGGCCATTAGTGTTCCAGAAATCTCAGTATGACCCTGGAATCTATTTATTCATTTGTAAATATTGATTGAGTGATTGTTATGTGCCAAACATTATGCTCAGTTCATATTATGGATGAAATTGTTTTCATCAGGAAATTCCATCATCCATGATTTGTCCCAAGCACACCTATATTAATAAGCAAACTACTGTATTTCTAGAAATTTCAAAATGAAAAGAAGATAATATGTTTGCTCCTTTCATTGCTGAAGAAACTCCTACAGAGTTAACTAGCTATATCCAAAGTCACACAGTCAAAACTCATGCTTCTTGTGTTTTGCATCACAGAATGCTATTATGTTGTGTGACATACTAGTGAATGATTTTTTAATACTCATTTTCTACCAGAGCACTTTGAGTTTGCTCTGAATGGCAAGTCACAAGCTGTAAGGAATAGTGGAGAAGTTAGTGACCATCAGCCAAACCACGAATTACCAGAGAGTGACTCAATAATGGTGTCAACACATTAAAAAAAATCTAAATAATGTAAAAATCTTTATTTAGTTGACCCTATCACAGGCTAACATGAAAGGCTGGTTCTTAGTAATAACTATCTTTTAAAGAGAGAATCTTTTTGTTGTTTTTTTTTTGGGGGGGGG
>ML100361.1:0-21536 GCA_003697995.1 Taxidea taxus jeffersonii | reverse complement strand
AAAAAAAAAAAAAAAAAGCTATCCACCTCCTCTCTAAGAATTATGACGATTGTTCAGGTCTTAAAGCCCTTTCAACAAACCACTACAGATGGGTGAAGCCATGCGTTGGTTTAAATATATATGCCATTCTTCAATTTTGCATTTCTTTGTCAAATAACTTGGAAACACAAGTCTAACACAACTTTAAACAGTACTGACTACTATTCACGGAGAAAGGAAATACCTGAAAGAGAAACAATTTGAGGTTGAAATGATCTGTTTTGTTTAGCTTATAGTAAAATATCTTTAGCTTGTGATAGGTATCTTGTGATGGAGTAACTCCAGAAATTTTGACTAGTCTTCCAATAAGCTTCATTTTTACACTTTACTATCTTCTTTTCCATACAATGGTATTTGGTAATATTCATGACAGATACACATGTTCCAAGCCAAAAAGAATTAAAATTAATTTGACCTTAAGAATTTTGGGTTATCTATTGACAGCTAAAAATTATGAAAGTCTTTGAAAATTTGGCCTATTTACCCCTCATTCTATCCCATTAAAAGGTGTTCAGTAGCTACTGTTTGCATAAAATGCAATGGCTTATGGATTATGCATACAATATTAAAGGGACTCATTAACACTTACTTATAAACTTAAAATATCAGAAATATCAGAAGGAATTGCCATAGTTGCTGAGATTAATTGCTGTGCTAATAGTTTTATCTTGGCTCATCTGTGCTTTTTTTTCTTTCTTTCAGAAAAAAGTAGCCGATCATCCAAACCGGACTCCATCTATATGGCTAGCAATGTACAGAGCTTTTGGGCGACCTATACTACTTAGTAGCACATTCCGTTATCTTGCAGACTTACTGGGTTTTGCTGGACCTCTCTGTATTTCTGGAATAGTTCAGCGTGTGAATGAAACCCAGAATGGGACAAATAACACAACAGGAGTAAGTTTGTGGTGCTTCTGAAAGGAAACATGTTCTTGGCAGATTTCATTGTAATTGTTCCTTTTTATTAATGCAATTCTTTGAACAGTTTAAACAGGCTTATTTACAGAGAACTGAATGCATTTAAAAGGAAGAAAACAATTTTCCTTGTAGAGAAGATTATATGTTTATGTATTAATTGAATGGATCTGTTCAACAAAATTATTTCTCAGATTCAGAGCCTATAAGCATTTAATGAGTATCTACTATGTGCCAGAAGCCATGCTCAGAACTTTTACATTGATTATTTTCTTTGATCTTTTCAGCAACCCTTTGAAGAACTTTCATGCATGAGTACATGAGGGAAGGCTGTGACCAATCACATTAGCAATGTGATTTGTACTATATACATTTTTCTTATATAACAAAAGCCATCACCCTGTTTCACATTATGATCAGGGCAAGTCACCATTATAATATTTTTATTAGATATCATGCTACTCTTTGGGGGGCCATACAATATAAAGTACTATATATTTGCTGTTATAAATATATTGTCTTTTATTCTCTGTTCTTAAGAAAGTCTCATCATGAACTTCCCAATTTCTTTCTAAGAGTTGGTTTCCCTAGGTTCACAGATAGAAACTCTAGTCTAGTTATGCATCAATTTTCCTTTTCTATTCCCTCAACCTAATTTTCTGTCCTTTTTTTCTTCACTTACTAAAATTTCATGCATTCTCAAAGCCTGCATCAAATGCCACCTCCTCAGTGAAGCTTTTCTGATTGTTCTGGTTGGTATTTGGCTCTTCTTCATACTGTCCAACACATTGTTTATTTCACCTTGGCACTTGCTATAAATGTTCTTTAGATGAAGCATGTTATTTATGGATACTCTTATCTTTCTAGGTGGTAAGCTCTTTAAATAGAAGGACTGTGAACTGTTAATATTTATGTTCACAATGTGTAGCCTACTCACTTGCACATACTGGTGCTCAATTATTATGAAAATGAACCAGATAATTTCACCATTGAATGCACTTTTGTGATGTTTTATCCCCACTAACCTGATTACATTCCATACATTCCACATAGAATTTTTCTATCATCTCTCTCCCTTACATGTATTAATCACACATTTTTCTGAGAAGGAACAGAACTTACACATTTCTGTGTATCCTCATGAAAGAAGAGGAAGGGACCAGAAATAGCATTTAATGGATCTAAACCATAAAAAATGAAGATTGCCCAGGTTGACATGATGTACTTATTTGAGTGTTACCTTTCCCTCACTTCTAACTAACAAGTTACCACATACTATTGTTACAAACTAAAAGCAGTTTTGTATGTCCTTATGATGACTTTGGTCATAGTCCTACTCAATTTCATAAGTTGTGTTTTGTCCCTGGAAGTGTCAATGTCAGTAACCACATTACATATTTTATAGTTTATAATTTACTTTGTTAATATAAATTAAGATAAATGAAAATTAGATTAAGTCAACTATGTGGAGTTATTTTAAATTAGCAAAGCTATAGAAGTTGTATTTCTGTATTAGTGGTCTTGCTGACCAACTACCAGTTTTGTGGTTTCTACTTTGAAATTACAGTCTAAATTTACTTCGATCTTCAGTTCCTACATCTCAAGATGGTATAATATATCTTTGCAGAAAATATACTCAAGTTTTTAAAAATTAATGTGTACCTTTTTTCTACTGCCTGGCATTTCCAGCAATCTTAGTGATCAATTTGGGATTTTATGCATTGAACTAGTTTGAATTTGTATCTGTGGACAGGATGAAGAAAAGCCAAAATTGCCTTGTTGTGGCTCATTTCACTGCTGTTATAAAGACATTGACTTTTTACATTTAAAAATCATGTGTCATTTGATAGATGTGAACTGTACCCCTGGCATATGAAAAGAGCAGTTTTAATTTATGTCTTTTTCTTTTGGGACAAGATTTCAGAAACGCTTTCATCAAAGGAATTTCTTGAAAACGCTTATGTACTAGCGGTTCTTCTTTTCTTGGCCCTTATTCTGCAAAGGACGTTTTTGCAGGCTTCCTACTATGTAACCATAGAGACTGGCATTAACCTCCGTGGAGCTCTGCTGGTATGTACAAGCTTTGAATGATCTTTGTGTTTTGAAAGTGCCATATACCATCTGATGATAGAAGGGTAGTGGAGTTAATTTTGTTTTTCACGATTCTGTTTTTACTCTGATACTACAACTTCAGCATTTCTAGGAGCTGCTTAATGAAAGAAGCAGAGCTAATTAGTAACCCTCAGAATTTTTAAAATGTTTTGTAATAATAAGAGAATTTGGGGGGCATCTGGGTAGCTCGGTTTGTTAAGCATCGACTCTTGATCTCAGCTCAGGTCTTGATCTCAGGGTCATGAGTTGTGGAGGCTGCAGAAAGGAAGGAAAGAAGGAAGGAAGGAAGGAAGAAAGAACTTTTGAAAACTTTACCTCTGTTTTAATTTGTTCTAGAGCTTATGTTTGAAATTGAATATGCATTTTGATTATATTGCCAGAAAATTAAGTTTGTATGTAATTGAGGACTGAAAGTAACTGTGCTAAAATGAAGATAGTGGTTGACTTAAAAAGATGGCATTCTAGGTTTTTTCCCTCCTTTTTCTCCAGAAAAATTTAAAATGTTATCTTTTCAATAAAAGTGAATAAACGATATCGATTAAGTTTAGAGATTCAAGTACTTTTTTTGTTTTTCTTTTTTGCAGGCGATGATATACAATAAAATCCTTAGGCTATCAACATCTAATTTATCCATGGGTGAAATGACCCTGGGACAGATCAATAACTTGGTTGCCATTGAAACCAATCAACTCATGTGGTTCTTGTTCCTGTGTCCCAATCTATGGGCAATGCCTGTTCAGGTAGATCAATATAAGTAATCTCATTGGCACAGGAAACAAAACAAAAGGAGGAGGAGATACTTAGCTCGTAAAGGGCAAGCTTTTTGAATTGCTGATGTTATTATACTCTTTTTATGGAAAGAAAGCAGAGATTCAGAACTCTGACATAAGAAAGTGGGATGTGGAATTCTACCGCTTAGGTTCAAATATCTGCCCTACCCTGTTTGCACAAGTGTTTAAATCCTCAAAACACTCGTTTCCTCAACTTTAATATGGGAGTGACAATAGTATCTGCCTCGTAGAATTGTTGGAATTGTCAAGACTAAGTTAATATGTGTAGCACATGCAGCAACATTTCATGGGCATCCAGTATTTGTCAGTTGTTACTGTTGTTGACCAAATTCAGGCAATTCACAGAGCCAAGGCTTGACCCCGTTCATTTTGACAGACTCTCATAGCATTTCTAAAGTAGAACAATTGCTGTAATCCATTCCATAGTTTCAATAGCTGATGTTTGATAAAATGTCACACTTTACTAGGTGGTAGGAACACTAACAAGCTGGAGGGCAATTTGGCTATTTTTTATGGAAAATAGCATTTTAGCAAAGATGCAGCACCCCTGCTCCCTACCAATTGAGTAAAAAAAGCAAAAGAAATGTTTTCAGCTCTTTCTTCCATGTGTTGCTGAATATTTTTAGTTATCTCGAGTTTTGCATCCTATAGATAGAGCTTAAACTGTAGATCTTATTCCAACCAGTCTGTCACCTTTGTCCCTGTGTGCCATGTTTATTAAAATGCGTACAATAATACAGATATGGAAGTTTTAAAATTTTGTTGGCCTTTTTCGTTTTAAGTGGAAATCCAAGCCAAATAAAAGTGTATATCATCCATAGTGCATGACACAACGAAAGATTTAAAATATGCTTGGTCTCTTTTTATTAATATGTACTTATATACAGGTCAAGTAGGTGGTTGCCTACATGATGTAATTTAAAATGCACCCGAAATTCTAGGCTGCCTCTGAAAGACTGCATCATGAGTGACATTAAGGAAACTTTCATTTTGACTGGAATCCCTAAAAAGCCCAATTGGTTATGGGTGCATGGGGTGGCTCAGTGGGTTGGGCTTCTGCCTTAGGCTCAGGTCATGATCTCAGGGTCCTGGGATTGAGCCCCGCATCGGGTTCTCTGCTCTGCAGGGAGCCTGCTTTCCCCACTCTCTCTGCCTGCTTCTCTGCCTACTTGTGATCTCCCTCTCTCTCAAATAAATAGATTTAAAAAAAAAAATTAAGAAAGCCCAATTGGTTAGGCAGTAAATATGTGCACTTGCCTCCAAAAGACCACTGTTAAGCTATTATCATTGGCAAACACACAAGGATTTAATGCTTTAACTACACGGATATATTTCATTAGTTGACATTTTCAGCCATGATAAACTGAGCTACTGGAGGAAAAAAAGTAGGAAGAAAAGATTGTGGGATCAAATCCTAAGTTTTTAAAGGAAGAAGAAGAAAGTGACAAACCAGAGAGGGTTGACTTAAGTGGTTCAACCCTGGATTTGGGGAAATAAAAAGGGAAGTGAGGTGTGACGGAGCACCACCAACTCTAGCTTCCTGGTGGTTTTAGTTAAGCTTAGCCTTCTTGTCATCAAGTGACTTCTGGGGTCATTGAGGCTGTGAGGAGCTCAGATTATTCCTTTAGCCTGCAAACAGCCATCCAGGGCTCACTTACATTATGATGCTGCCTCCTGCTTTCCATCCTTCCTACTTGGAAAAGTTAGTAGAGTTCCATGACAATATGGAATGCCAGTTACAGTGGCATTCCATATTCCAATGCCAGTTACAGAATGCCAGTTTTCAAGAAAAAAATGTGAAGACTGTCTTAGAAAGTCAGAAGCATCAGGGGACCAGTCTGCAGCCTCATGCAGTAACTTGGTTTGACACTCGTTTTACAGATCATCAGACTAAAAATAAATTCCTACCACTTAGCTTTCCTCCAACAAAACATAGCAAAACCCAACTTTTCTTAGTTGAGTTGATTTCCAAATACATGTATTTATTAATCAATCAATAATGAAGAAATACTACATTTTCGCCAAAATATATTTCCTTTCATGCAGCGGTTCATTTTCCCTTTTCCATATGGTTTCCTTTCTAGATCATAATGGGAGTGATTCTGCTCTATAATTTACTTGGATCGAGTGCATTGGTTGGTGCAGCTGTCATTGTTCTCCTTGCGCCAATTCAGTACTTCATCGCTACAAAGTTGGCAGAGGCTCAGAAAAGCACTCTGGTACGTTCACATCTTTCAGAAACTTGATTAGGAAAAACCTATTAAGCTGTTTTATTTTTAAAATAATGGGAAACGAATACATGCCACTCAGAATAATTTGGAAATTGATACATTTTATTTCAATGTAGGCATTGAAATGTATATTTCACAGGCAGCAAATGTGTATTTTCTGTGTTGCAAAAAAACACTTGTTTTTAAGAATTTTTTAAAATTTTATTTTATTTAAGATCAATTAATTAACATATAGTGTATTATTAGTTTCAGAGGTAGATTTCAGTGATTCATCAGTTGCATATAACACCCAGTGCTCTAGAAGTAATGTTGCTCTGTTTCTAAAATTTTATTTTATTTTTTCAGTGTTCCAAGGTTCATTATTTAGGTACCACACCCAGTGCTCCATGTAATACATGCCTTCCTTAATACCTACCACCAGACTCATACAACCCCTTATCCCCTTCCCTCCAAAACCCTCAGTTTGTTTCTCAGAGTTCACAGTCTCTCATGGTTGGTCTCCCCCTCTGATTTCCCCCAATTCACTTTTCCTTTCTTTCTCCAAATGTCCTCCATGTTATTCCTTATGCTCCACAAGTAAGTGAAATCATATGATAATTGACTTTCTCTGCTTGACTTATTTCACTCAGCATAATCTCCTCTAGTGCCATCCATGTTGATACAAAAGTTGGGTATTCATCCTTCCTGATGGAGGCATAATACTCCATGGTATATATGGACCATATCTTCTTTATCCATTCGTCTGTTGAAGAGCATCTTGGCTCTTTCCACAGTTTTGGCGACTGTGGCCATTGCTGCTATGAGGTACAGATTGCCCTTCTTTTTACCACATCTGTATCTTTGGTGTAAATACCCAATAGTGCAATTGCGGGGTCATAGGTAGCTCTATTTATAATTTCATGAGGAATCTCCACAGTGTTTTCCAAAGTGACGTACCAACTTGCATTCCCATCAACAGTGTAAGAGGGTTCCCCTTTCTCCACATCCTCTCCAACACTTGTTGTTTTTTGACTTGTTAATTTTGGCCTTTCTAACTAGTATAAGGTGATATCTCATTGTGGTTTTGATTTGAATCTCCCTGATTGCTAATGATGATGAACATCTTTTCATGTGTCTGTTAGCCATTTGTATGTTTTCTTTGGAGAAGTGTCTGTTCATGTCTTCTGCCCATTTTTTGACATTATCTGGTTTTTGGGTGTCGAGTTTGAGGAGTTCTTTATAGATCTTGGATATCAGCCCTTTGTCTGTAGTGTCATTTGCGAATATCTTCTCCCATTCCGTGGGTTGCCTCTTTGATAAAAGCTTCTGCACAGCAAAGGAAACAATCAACAACAACAACAAAACCCACTTGTTTTAAAAGTGGATTTGAAATGTGTGATTTGATCATCTCAGACTCAGAATACCAGAGGCACAATTCCTGATGTTTTTAAGTGCCATGGAGTGATAAGGCATGTATCATTTTCTAGATCACTTGTCTAGAGAATATACCTGAGTGTATTTTGAGTCCATTGGATGTTAATTGTTGACATGGGATAAATGGTTCAAAGAATGAATAAAGCATCAGGTTTGTTGTTTCTGAAGTTAAATTTCCCTCGAGTTGAATCAAGCCATGAGATGATCTATGGAGTTACGCTCAAGTATTTCAGTGGCCGCTGCTCTGGCTGAATATGTTCATGGTCAGCTTGGCAAGCAAGAAAAGCCAATGATTGACCCTTTTGGGCTTCAGCATGTCATAAAATCATTTTATTAGACTAAGAATTGGCTTCTTTTAAAGAAATATTTGCAAATAATAAAATTGTTGATAGGATGTTTAAAAATAAAGTTTGATCAAATATGAGCGAGGCTGTCTGTGAATCAGGCACAAAATGTAGGGATGCTACCACCGATGGAAGTGTTTCCCAAGTTAGTTTCTGCTATGACAAGCAAGTTGTGTGTCATGCAGGTGGTTTCTGTCACTTGTTTTTCTGCTGCTCCCAGTGAGGCTACTCCTTGTTTCTGTCTGAGCTAACCATCCATCTTTACTTCAGGACATGATTACAGAGAGCTGAGGAAGAGGGGCACAAAGTGGAGACATGGCTATCCTCAAACATCTGTCTTTCATTTAGCTCATGATACTGTATTCATTTACTCATGCAACAATCATCTGATAGGCATCTAAGACCCTGTAGAATTCAGAAGATGAATAAAAACCAAGCCATTTGCTACTTTTGCTTCCTCCTATCGCCTTTGGGCCACTTGCCTGCTCCTTTTGATAGCTCATAGGACATAATGTACCTTACTGATCATTTTAATACTTGGTGGTGGTGGAAGTTGCATCAGTTGAGTAAATTGTGGTTTTTGTAAAAAATTTCTTTACAGTTAATCCAAACTCTCAGTAATGAGTAAATCTAGTTTAGGCTTTAAACAGAGCTTATGAAGAGGTGTGTAGAAATCTCTTGAAGTTAAAGGTAAAAGCCTTGGTTTCAATAAGTGCATTATGAAGACACAACATGAAAACCTGCCATGTGAACATACACAACCCTCACATTCCCAAATAAGAAGCAAACTAACTTTCCTCACATTCATTGTTGTCTAAGTATGAGTGATAGTGCTGAGAAGAGAATAAAATGAGTTAGATGTTTAAGAGGAGCCACTGGAAGTCTCTGTGTCATTTCCCTAAATGTCTATATATACTATCTGCAGACCTGATTCAAGGAAATCATGTGAAACTTTAAGAAACTGCTTTTATTTAACCAAAGCAACAAAAATATAAGAGTTTTTAGGTGGAAAGATATTTGAGGCTATTTCATTCGACTCTTCATTTTAGAGTTGGAGGCGGAAGCATAGAGAGTTTGCCTTCCCCCACTCCCACCCAGGCCCCCACCCCCAGGGGATCTCAAAGTCACAATCAGTGGCAGAGCCAGGCAGAACTCAAGATCTGGTCCATCCCTGTCTCTTACATATAGAGTTCCGCCCCTTTGATTCACTTGGATGCAGCGTGCATTGTTTTTTTTATTTATGTTTTATAGGATTATTCTACAGAGAGACTGAAGAAAACAAATGAAATATTGAAAGGCATCAAGCTTCTAAAGTTATATGCCTGGGAGCACATCTTTTGCAAAAGTGTAGAAGAAACAAGAATGAAAGAACTATCCAGTCTCAAAACCTTTGCACTTTATACATCACTCTCCAGTAAGTTGCCCTTGCTCTAAGGACCACCAAAAAACATGTGGCCTATTCACTTTAGATTATGATCCCTGAGACATTCTACTCACCTGAGGAAGTCCATTCATTCTCTACTTATGTGCTGCCCAATAGCCATTAGCCATGTGAGCCTATTTAAATTTAAATTAAAGAACAGGGTTAGCATAGGCTTAGTCAGGTTGACCTAAATTTGTTTTCTTTGAAGATGTGTCCTTTTGTCATGTTACTTTGCATCTGAAATCCTTTGTTTCTTCATCTGTAAAATGGGGATGGTGATGAGCATAGTACCTGTAATTGAAACCATCATGTCAGTTACCATTGGGGTGAATAGTGGGTTTTCAGTAACAGTTTTGTTTACTGAAGTTGATTGGACTGTATTGCTATTGACCTTCTTATCCCCAAAGATCTTCAAAAATTATCTGCAGTTGTCTAACCTGTCTCTCTGGGAGCTTATGATATTATATTTTCTTGAAGATTATACTTAAAATGCTATTTTTGAAAATTGAGAAGAAGAAATGTCAGCACTTCTGAGTGAAAGAAGTCAAGTTATATTCACATAAAATCCTCTTTTCCAATACATTTTCAAGAACTTCTAAATATGGAGCACTCTTATCTTCAACTCTAATTTTTATAAAGCAGCTGTCAACAAAATTATTGTTTTTCCCCTAGAGTGACGCTGAGTACTCTCAAGAAAAATTAAGCTTACGTTAGTACAATTCTTACAAATTTAGCCAAACTACTCCCACTAACATTTGATCTGGTTTCTATGTCAGTTTTGTTTATCTCTATTGTTCCCAAGACTGAACAAATTAAAGTGCTGGAGGTTAATATATTGTTTCCTCTTGAATTCTAAACTACTTTAGTTCTTAGAGATTATAAATACTTCTTGTGTGAAATAGATTTAGAGAAAATATTTGGTTTGTGTAGCTCATTTATTCTAGCCCTAATGTCTGATGCATTAGAAATGAAATGGGAAGGAGATTTCTTTTCCAGCTCTGCACCACTGCTAATATGACATCAAAATGCTAGAAGATGGAATGATTGATATTCACTTGTTTATATAACAGTACTCTAATCTGGTGACCCTGACAGGGGAATGTATATTTCTCTCTGCAGTGGACTAAAATACTCATGAAAAGGATGGATGAAGCCAGAAATAATGACAGTAAAAAAAATTGAGATCCTCAGCCAATTATTGCCATAAGTGGGTTTACACATATAATCATATTTAATCCTCCCAACATCCCAATGATTTAGATTCTATCATTAATTCCATTTTAGATATTAAAAGATTGAGGTGGAGAGAGCTTAAGTAACTTGAATTTCATTTAAATTATCTACCTACTAAATGGCACGGGTGGGGTGTTAATCCAGTTTGTGTCCAGACATGAAATTTGGGTGGGTTTTTGAAAGTCAGATACAAAAGAAGGGAGGACAGAGGATAACAGGGGAGAAAAACAAGAAATAATGAAAGTGAAAATAGAGAGTCAGATGTTTATAATAGGCAGCGGGAATTCTTAAGCCAATGGTGTAAAATTCCCAGTTGGACCACTTGTAAGATTTATGATACGGTTTTGTACAGTGTTCTTGGTGATTAAGAGCTTGAACTGTGGGAGTTGCATAGAGCTGGCTATAAATCCCAGCTCTGCCACTTTTTGACATTGTGGCCTTGACCAAATTACTTATATCTTCCAAGCCCCAATTTCTTCATCTGTAACATGAGGTGATGTCTATCATGTAGGACTGTAGTAAAGATTAAAATAATGAGTGATACAAATGTTGATTTGGGTTGTTGATTCTATTCCAGGCATGACGTCAAGTGCTTCATCGTCATTATCTCATATAAAGCACCTGGTAAATGGTCTAGTGCTCACTAACCTCCAACCATCACTTTCCTCATCTAAAAATTGGTGTAATAATAATAAATCATTACCACAGATATATTGTGAGAATCAAATGAGGCAGTGAATTTTATAAATAAGGGCACCTGGGTGGCTCAGTTGGTTAAACACCTGACTCTTGATCTCAGCTCAGGTCTTGATCTCAGGGTCATGAGTTCGAGCACTGCATTGGGCTCCATGCCCAAACATGGAGCCTACTTGAAACACACACACACACACACACACATTTTATAAATAGCATTTGTAAAGGACAACAAGAAAATAAAAAATAATGAAAGGAAAAAGTCAGCTGTATAACAGAGTGCTTATTATTGAGTCTTAGAGGGCAAGCTAACCTAAAATGATATCCTGCCTCAACAACTTGTCAACTCTACAGCCTTGGTTAGTATTGGGGGCAGTCTCAGTTTTCTCATCAGGAAGCTGGGAAATATTAAGAACATCTTCAGGAATTAAATAAGATAATGTGTGTCAAGTGTCTAGAAAAGTACCTGAAACATAAAAGTGCTCAATCAGTGGTATCTGAAAATATTGAAAAGCAAAGTTAAACAGGACACTTACTAGTAGAAGTGAAGATTCATCTCTGCTTTTATGAATCAGTATTCTTGCCATTTGAGATAATATCTGGGGGGAAGAGAAATTCTATTAATTTCCTAGTTTCCATTGCCAAATGGTGTGTACTATTTATAGATTTAATCCATTGGTAAAAGGCAAAAAAACAGTACTATATTTTTTTGTCTTCACTTTGATAGAGTCTTATATGGAGAAGTGAAAAGAACATGCAGCTTTTTAAAAAATAAATATTTATTTATTTATTTGATTGAGAGAAAGAGAGAGGGAGAGAGAGCACAAGCAGGGGGAGGGGCAGAGAGATAGAGAAGCAGATTCCCCACTGAGCAAACAGCCCGATGTGAGGCTTAATCCCAGGACCCTAAAGGATCATGACCTAAGCTCAGGGCATACACAACGACTGAGCCACCCAGATGCCCCAAGAGCAAAGAGCTTTGAGACCAGAGGGATCTAGGTTTAAATCCAAGCTCTATGACCTCCTAGTTTGGAATCTTGCAAACTGCTTCCTCGTTATTGTGTAGGGTAGTTATGGTCATTAAATATGAGAATGTGGTTGCCTGGGTGGCTCAGTTGGTTAAGCAACTGCCTTTAGCCCTGGAGTCTCAGGATCGAGTCCCGCATCGGGCTCTCTCCTCTGTGGGGAGTCTGCTTCTCCCTCTGACCTCTCCCCCTCTCATACTCTCTCTCTCTCTCTGTCTCCTCTCTCAAATAAATAAATAATATCTTTAAAAAAATATATAGAAGAATAAATATGAGAATATATGTAAAGCTCTCTTATCATACCTCAGTGCCTGTGACGTGTTAGTTCAGAGCAAGTTGGTGGCGAGCGGTCTGAGAGGCCTGACTGCATTGGTTTGTATCCCAGCTGTGTGATCTGAAACTTCTTGTCCTCATCTTTGTAACGGGATAGGAAGAGTACCTGCTACAGGTACCTGGTGCAGATTGCTATAGAAATGGTTTTCAAACAAGGAGCAGTTGTTCCTGTTCTTCTTCATCAAGGGGAAATTGCCTATTCAAAGACGTGGACTACAAAATGAATGATAAATAATGGTGAGGGGAAAAGAAAAAATGCACTTAAAGAACAGGGTGACAGTAGCCACAGAAAGAAGATGGAGGTAGAAACGGAACTCCTCATCTGTGCTGTTAGGAAACTCAGGGCGGTGTTTGGATTCCCAGTCTTGTACAAGAATTTGGATTGGGTAACCAAGCCACATATGGACCCGCAAAAGCACGATCTGATTTTGCGTACAGTGGTGAGGGTAATTCACGAGAGGGGGTCATGAGGACTGATGCTGGTTTTTGGATGAACTCTCTCCTGCATGTCAAGAAAACCGGGTTCTAGCCTTCACTATGTCACCAATTCATGTACTCTTTTACTCCTCAGGTTCTAGAGTTCTGTGGTTTATGAAAAATATAACTATAAGTCATTACTTGGCTCTAAATGTTAGTATTTTAGCCCTAAAAGATGAGTTTTCCTTGTTTCAATTATACATATCATCTCATCAAATATGAGTGCAGTATGTTCCTGAAGAGATATTCAGACAAGCAGAGGGCTCAGGAGATGGAGGTGTTTTGTTAAACAAAAGGTCTATAAGTGGAAATAAATGTCACTTTTGGGAGTCAAATTCTTGTTTTTAGGCACCATAATAACTCAATTTTCATATATTTAAGTTAGCTTAGTGGACAAGTGAGATATAGACACATTTGAATGGATTCTAATTATTGTATCATTACTCTCTCTCTCAAGTAAATAAATAAAATATTTTTAAAAAAGAGAAGTATTTTTTTATTCAGATAATGTGGGGAACTCATACAACTTTAAACAAGGATATACCAACAGGGCAATGTTTGTGGACACTGGACAAAATGTTATTTAATGCACTTGGCCCTCTCTGTCTTTAAGGAAAGTTAAAGTAATAATAGATGATTAATTAAAGTTACTGAAAACATTTCACAGTTCAATGAACCTAACGTATTTTATTTCTTTCCACAGTCTTCATGAACGCAGCAATTCCCATAGCAGCTGTTCTTGCGGTAAGAAACTTTCTCTTGCAAAAAAAAAAAAAAAAAGAAAGAAACTTTCTCTTGCTTTTAGAAATAGAACTAAGTCAGTGTTTAGAAATGATTTATGAGGGGCACCTGGGTGGCTCAGTGGTTTAAGGCCTCTGCCTTCGGCTCAGGTCATGATCCCAAGGTCCTGGGATCGAGCCCCACATTGGGCTCTCTGCTCGGCGGGGAGCCTGCTTCCCCCCTCTCTGTCTCTGCCTGCCTCTCTGCCTACTTGTGATCTCTCTCCCTGCCAAATGAATAAATAAAATATTAAAAAAAAAAAGAAATGATTTATGAGCAAGAATGTGTGGGTGGTAATATATGTTACTTCACCTCTGCCAGTTTTCTCTTGCAGTCCCATTGTAATAATTCTAATCCACGGTGACACTCTAAGTCTTTTTGGCCCGTATAATTCTGTGTTGGTAGGTCTTTCCTCTCTGCATGAAGACATGTAGCAGTATCCCTGGCTATTGGATGCCGTTAGCGTTCCCCAGACATTGCCAAGTGTGCCCTGGGGAGCAAAATGAATAGTAGTTGGGAACTAACTGTTGTAATCTTAATGATCTGGTTCCCAGACATTCTTACATCAAGAGAGTGCTAGTTCAACAACCAGAAAAGTACATTATATTTCAAACTAAAATGACAAACTAGAATTACATTTAGTGAGTGTGCGTGGAATATGATTGTTGGCAAATTTAGTAAAGGTTCATAATGGGGACCCTAAAACAATGGGACATCTTCTTTTTCTCTTAGAAAATTTAGTATTAGTCGGAGAGAACCTGATTGGTTGTTAAGAACTCTAGGTTCACCTCACAGTTATCCCCCTAATGAGTAATTTGACAGAAGACCATTACCGAATCTGTAAACAGATTCTGCTCTGCCCTTCTCCCAAGTTCATTGCTAGGATGATATGTAAGCCATGAAGGACTATCAATAACAAATCTTTTTGTTAGGGAGTAATTTGGGTGAAGTAATTGTTTTCAGAGTTAGGATGGACGTTTTGGCGTAGCAAAATAGGTTAGGTTTGTAAAATTGAATGTAAGCATTTGTGAAACTTTCTCCAGCTTTCTCTAAAGAACTTCTCTTTGCACAGACATTCGTGACCCATGCGTATGCTAGTGGGAACAATCTAAAACCCGCAGAGGCCTTTGCTTCCCTGTCTCTCTTTCATATCCTGGTCACCCCGTTGTTCCTGCTCTCCACAGTGGTCAGATTTGCAGTCAAAGCCATCATAAGGTATGCCCTGGAATGTCTGGAATTCTTTGCTTGATTATAGAAATTATTTATGCTTGTGATAGTCAGTTTGAAAAAGTATAAAAAAGAACATTCAAATGAGTCCAGAGATAACCATTGTTAAAATTTGAATAGGCTTCTTTTCAGTCTTTTACAGTTATTTTTAAATAAAAATAATTATTATTCTGAAATAAAAATTTTGAGTTTCTGTAGCTTTTGACTCCTTACTTCACGTATTGTTTTTATTTTTTCCCCTCAATTAAGATGAGGATGTTTATTGGCTATGCAAAGTCCATTGTTTTGAAGTACTGGACTCTAATGATTACCTCCTTTTGGGGCACTTAGAGTGTTTCTATTTTCCACCTAACATAAATAACATTGAGATAAACATCTTTTTATATCTTTAAACTTTTCTCTGATTATTTTCTTAAGACAGATTTCTGGAAGTAGGGATACTAGTTCTAACAGTATCCACATTTTTAAAAATTTATTAATTTTTAGATTTTAACTCCAGTATATTTAACACTCAGTGTTATGTTAGCTTCAGGTGTACAATACAGTGATTCAACAATTCCATACAGTGCTCATTAAGATAAGGGTACTCTTAACCCCCTTCACCTATCTCACCCATCTCCCTACCCACCTCCCCTCAGGTAACTGTCAGTTTGTTCTCTAGAGTTAAGAGTGTTTCTCGGTTTGTCTCCCCCCCCCTTTGTTTATTTGTTTTGTTTCTTAAATTCCACACGTGAGTGAAGTTATATGGTATTTATCTATTTCTGGTAGACTTATTTCACTTAGCATTGTACTTTCTAGCTTCAACCATGTTGTTGCAGATGGCAAGATTTCATTCTTTTCTATGGCTGAGTAATAGTCTATTGTGTGTGTGTAAGCACTTATATATATCTATATCCTTATCTTCTGTATTGATTCATCTGTTGATGGATACTTGGGTGGTTTCCATCATTTGGCTGTTGTAAATAATGCTGCAATAAACATAGGGGCACATATATCCTTTTGAATTAGTGTTTTTACATTCTTTGGGTAAACACCCAGTAGTGGAATTACTGGGTTGTAGGGTTTCTGCCCTGTATGGTTTCTGTCAATGGAAAGACTTTGCAAAACCCCTCCACATTTTGCTTATTTTAAATATGCTTCTCTAGTTTTTTAACCAGTGTATACTTTGTCTCAGACTTACAGTTTCCTACAATGCACAACAATAAAAATAGATGTGATATGATAATGACCGTTTCCCACTGTTTTTCTTGTGTTATATAAATAAGTATGCTACCAAACCTTATTATACTATATTACTTAATGCTGTTTGTGTCACAGTCTACTGTGTCTGATACTTTATTATGAACAGGGAAGTCTTCAAGTAGTATTTCGCTTATGGTATAAGATCTGATAAACATAAAACCTCAGCATGTTTCATAAACAGTCATAATGCCTGGCCTTTGAAAGAAATGTCAAGATGTTACAATACTAAGGAAAATTGGAAAATGGAGGCCTTAAATACATGGAGCCTTCCATAAATACATGGAGCATTGCCACTATAACAATGTTGAAAATTTTCTTATAAGGACTTTTATTTTTTTAATTAATTTTTTTTCTTGTAAGGTCTTTTTAAATGAGTTAATTTTCCCAATGGCTATGTATTACAAAGAACACTAGTATTTGACATTTAAAATGCCAGAGTCTTCAGTTTTGGACAGTCTTCTATATTGATTTAACAATGGCTCAACCCCAAAAACTAGAAGATGCATGTCCATTATCTTATTATAAACTGAAATTTTGTTTGGTTATAATAGTATCACAGAATGGTTTTGGTTTTAGTCCTGTTCTGTAGGTTATGTCATGAGTAACCAATTCTGGAGCTGTTGGAGTTTAAGGATCAGACTCTCTGGCCTCATCTGGCCCCTTTGCTTTTCTTACTGTTCTGCCTCTTAAAACAGTTGTATGGAACACGGACTGATTTTCGTAGCACCACTTCCAAATTAGGCAGTGCTCTGGAAGGGTAGCTACTTCGAACAATAAAATTGATGAATGGCCAAAGTCTGCTATTTTGGTCCTTAGTTTCATTTTCTCCATTTAATAGCTGTCCCTCTCATGGTTTCATTTTTAATTGGAATTTGACTTTGTATCTCAAGTGGGGATAACAAACACTTGATAAGTTCTACCTAACTTCTCTGAAATCAGGGGGTTACCAAACAGCAAAAGGGCTTAAAGAGTTATTTGGAAAAAAAGAAAAAAATAACACCAGAAAAACCTAGGAGTGCTCTCCCACCTCCATAGTATACAGTCCTGCTGCAGTAAATGCTGGTTAAGTTGAGAGTGGATAATGTTCACTGTATATTTCTGCATAGCACTCTTTTTTCCTTACATCCCAGGGAAAGGCATTTGCCAGTTTGATAAAGACCAGTCTGTTTTCAGGGCTCAGCTCCAGATTTCCCAAACCATAGGCTGAATAGAATCAGCTTATAAAAACTTGCTTCTCTAAAATGAGTCTCAGTGGTTGATTTGTGGGTCCTACAGAGATAACCAGTCAGCAGAGAAGCCAGGCCTTTTCCCCACTGTGTGCTGGTTCTGGGAACCCAAATGAGCTTTTTCCCAGTATTGACTGGGTTTGGCATTTTCAATTCTGTGCCTGGGAACCCGTGATCAGTCTTTGATGCCAGTTGGCCCATAACAAGCTGAACAGCCTGTTTATAATCGGAGACTTTGGTGAACTGATTTTGAAACCTCTTCTTCAGGACCGTGGAAGTCATAAGTTCTTTGCTTCACTCTTAAATGCATCAGAGATTTGGTGATTAGAAGGGGATGCAGCATACTCCCAAACTTGCATTACACATACCTGTAAGAGACTTACAAACCTCTCTAATGGAGGAAGACTCCATGCCAGTAAAATTCTTTCCTATGTGAAAATTCTAGGGACGCCTGGGTGGCTCAGTTGGTTAAGCAGCTGCCTTCGGCTCAGGTCATGATCCCAGCGTCCTGGGATCGAGTCCCACATCAGGCTCCTTGCTCAGCAGGGAGGCTGCTTCTCCCTCTGCCTCTGCCTGCCACTCTGCCTGTGCTCGTTCGCTCTCTCTCCCTCTCTCTCTGACAAATAAATAAATAAAATCGTTAAAAAAAAATTCTATACTTTCTTTTAAAAATGTTTAGTTTGTTAGCCAAAATGGTCTTCTTGGTGCTCAATGGGTGGGACCCCATGTATACATAATAAAATGGAAGAAAGAGGCAGATATGATTCAGGTTTTCTCCTTACAATGCTATACCCCACACTATTTGAGTTTTCTGGACATTTAATCATATCATAGTCCAGTCTACATTTGCAAAACAGAGTCACGAAATGGGGAGAAGTAGGAAAAATCACTATTATCTAAAATATTAAAATACTGAGTAAGAGTGATTTTCCAGGATGCTTGCATCCCTTTTCCACTTTGCTTTATTTCTAAGAAAACAATATGTGTTTTTGCTTTCCTGGAGGAGAATAGAAGTTGATATGTTGTTTCTTTTATAAATAATTTCAGTGAAGGTTTCTGGTATTTGATATGATGCATTATCTATGCCCAAAGATGTTATTTGCCAAGAGTAAAATGTGTAAAAATCAATCCCTTGCTTTGTTAGAAAATAGCTTTGTTTCCTTTCTCTTATATACCTCCCAAAGGAATGTATGCTTGGCTGGTCCAGGAGAATTACCTTTGATCAAATAAATTGTTACTGATATTATAGAGTATGCATACTTCCAACTGGTCCCTGTTTACAAAAATGTTATAGTTCTTACAAGAAAAGCACATAATTGTCAGTAACAAAGTCATTTATTCCCAATTAACATAATAGCACCTGACCAAGGTACTCAAGCTTTAGCTAAACACCCAAAGTGAAACTTGAAAAGTGAAAAAATAACATGTGTAGCTAAAACCTTAAAGACTGGTATGAATTATCCAAACACTTGGGAGATTAGTAAAACACTGACCTAGGAAGATGGTGGAGGCACGTTAGAAAATTGGTTGGTATCAAATGCATCTGCTGTCAAATCCTAGTACAGCCCTAGGGTACTCATTGTCCAACTTCAGCATGTCATTTGTGTTTCTGTAGCTCAGCACCTTACTTATTAAATGAGTACTGTAATAGCACCTGCTTATGGTGATTGAAACAATTAAATGAGACAGTATATGAACAGTGCCCTGCTCATTGCCTAAATATTTTAGGTACTTTACCAATTTCAATTTTGCTAACTAACTCCCATTTTATCAATCTCCATCCGTGCTTCAGAAAGATATCTACTGTGGGTCTAAATGCCCTTGTTAATACGTCGGGTACATTACAAGGCATTGGGAATTGCAAAGATGAAAAGTAGAGTGAAATCTACAGGGAACTTACAGTCTAGATAGAGACCAGGAGGGTAAACTAAGTACAATATGGTGTGTCATCCTATTTACAGAGCTCTATGCAGAATACCATGGCCCATTATATGAGGGTCACTGAAGTTTATCGAGTGAGAAAGTAGACAGCCAAGTCAAAATTTAAAAGAGTTACTGTGGCTTCTTCATAAGATCTTAAAGAATAGGTAGGACTCGGTCAGTTGAAGAAAAAGAGAAAACATTTTCAAGCTGAGAGAGCAATGTTTTCAGGGGGAAAAGAGTGAGTAAGTAGGTGAGAGATCTTGGTGCATTTAGAGGACTAAACATAGTTGAGTGTAATTGGTGATGGGTTCTGATGTGGAAAGTAGCAGGGGATGAAGCTGGGGGAGTAAAATCCTGAGCAGCCTGGAAATGATGCTAAGGATGCAGAAGGCAGAGGGGTGCCATTTGCTATTTTAAGGAGAGGAATGCTACATAAACAGATTTGGATTTTCCATATATAACCCTGGCAGCATGGTGGAAATTACTTCAGCCTTGGTCAGCATTCATGCATTTTTCACAATTGCTTTGCCCCAGTGATTTCTGAAAGGACGTCATATGAATAGGAAATGTTTTTTGTATTACCCATTTATTCATTCACCAGACACTTCTTGAGACATTACTACGTTGTATTTTTGGCATTGGGCTGGATCCTGAAGATGAAGAGAGTGAGCTCCTAAGGAGTTCATAGTGTAATGAGAGAGATAGTAACCAAAAATGACAAAATACCAGTGCTGGGGGCTCTAAACCAGAGAGCCTAGAATGATGAGGACAGGGGAAGGAAAGGACAGGAGGTTCATAGAAGTATTCACGTTGGGGTCCTCCAATATTCCTAGTAACTGGAATTCCAAAGTGGAGAGTTATATAGAAGGAAGAAAGTTCTTTCTGTGCCCCAGTTATGCTCAGAGACCATAGCTTCTTAATGTTTAGCAAGAATGGGGCTCATTAATTCCATAAAAACTTTAGTAAGATTTGTGTGTGTACTAGAAAAGTGAAATGGAGAGTTGAGTCAACTGACTTTACTTAAATGACTGAGTCACTGGTTTATCCCTTCTTGGATTTATTCTGCAAACATTCATTGAGTAATATATGCCAGGAACAGCTAAACATAGAGTTACAAGGCAAATGACCCTGTCCCCTGGACTTCCCTTTGTGTGCAAAGACATAGTATGAGACTGTTTAAAAGGTATTCCTTGGAATGGCAAAGCCATGCTCCTTAAAATTCATCTTCAGAATATAAGAACAGAATGACAACTAAAATCTATAAAGGTAAAGAAGATCTTTCACTATTACTTTTGAGGTGGATCTTAGACATTTCTCTTCCAAGAAAAGCAATTGTAACTATGTATGGTGACAGTGTTAACTAGGCTTGTTGTGCTCATGAGATTGCAATGTATACAAATACTGGATCATTATGTTGTACACCTGAAACTACTACATGTCAATTATACCTCAACTTAAAAAGTAAAGAACAAATACCTGCCATTTAAGATAAATAAATGGCTATTATTTCATAAGGCATTTCTAATGCTGGCTTTCCAGCCTGTATGGTCAGTATTTGCTGACAAAGACACAAAGAAAGTACACAAACGGAAGACTTTCTTTCTTTTCCTTCCTCCCGTCCTTCCTTCTTCCCTCCCTTTCTCCCTTCCTCCCTCCCTTTTTCCCTCCCTCCCTTCCTTCCTTCCCTCCTTCCTTTCCTCTGAAATTCTTTTTAAATAGCAGTAAGATATACATAACATAAAATTTGCCATTTAAACCAGTTTATGTGTATAGTTCAGTCACATTGAGTACATCTACATTGCTGTGCAACCATCACCACAATCCATTCATCTCTGCAAACTGGAATCTATATTCATCAAACAATAACAGCTGCCCCTCCTCCCATCCTGTGGAAACCCAACTGACTTTCAGTCTCTATGAATTTGATTCTTCTAGGTACCTCATAGAGGTAGTAGACTCATACGTTATTTGGGGGTGGGGGTTGTGCCTGGTTTGTTTTACTTAGCATGATGTCTTCAAGGTTCATCCATGTTATCATAACTCTGTTTCATTGAATCAGGAATTCCAGAACCCTGGTGCAGGTGCTGCTGAAAGCAGTATGGTGATTCC
>RCUC01124704.1:0-15445 GCA_003697995.1 Taxidea taxus jeffersonii | reverse complement strand
ATAACACTGATTCCTACTGTTTGTTGACACCTGAGCCGGATTGCCATCTCTTCTCCCCTGCACACTCTCCAAATATAAAAATACATATTATCATTGGTTGAAAATAAGCCCCTGAGTGCGGAAGCTCTCTCCCTCTCAGTCTCTTAAATAACAAGGGTAGTCAAATGAATTAAACATCAATAGGAAGTCCTTGGCAAGTCTTTTGAAATCTGCGGTCATTTGCTTAAGTAAACCGACTGGCACATTTGGGCAGCATAGCAGGAGGGTCCCTGATTCTTGAGGGGGAAAAAAATGCACTTCAGGTCACATTTTTTAAAAATCTTCTGGAGTCAATTATATGGTTTCGCTTACTTGTGGAGCATAAGGAATAACATGGAGGACATGGGGAGATGGAGAGGAGAAGAGAGTTGGGGGAAATTGGAGGAGGAGACAAGCATGAGACTGTGGACTCTGAGAAACAAACTGAGGGTTTTGGAGGGGAGGGGGTGGGGGATGGGTGAGCCTGGGGGTGAGCCAGGCAGGAACTGCATGGATCACTGGGTGTGGTGCATAAACAATAAATTCTGGAACACTGAAAAAATAAAATAAAATAAAATGGAAAATAAATCTTTTGTAGAATTGTTTTGTCGTTTCTGAAATGGTGGTTTTGGAACGAAGTGTTTAAAAATGTCAATTTTTTTAAAAGAGAGAAACTATTCCACTCATCTGCTTTATAGCAAGCAAAAACATAATATAACTGCTGAAACAATTCAAACCCATTCTATGTTATTGTTAGAGATGAGAAGAGCTTTGGAGGCTAGAAAAGTTGAGAAGTTAAGGGTAAAAGGAGCATAGCTTGAGTCACAAGGACACTCAGGTTCACGCACAGACTTTTTTTTCCCCTAGGGTAAGGTTGCCACCTTGTGGCCAGATTGGATATTGCTGCTAGAGAGGAAACAAGGGCCAAGTTTGAGTTTACCGCTATTTTTGTAAACTGCATCCTCTGGGTGCCCTGGAGTTTCTCTCTCTTCCTCCTTGCTGTACCACTTCTGTATGCCTTGCCATTTTGGAATGCCACTTCTTCCAGACTTTAAAAAGCATTATCCATCCACTTGCGGCCCAACCTACACTGTAATCACTATTCAACCAGGTCAAGAACTTAGCCCAAGGTGGAATGCCCATCAAGAACACATGCCAAGAGATCCCCACCTACTTTCCGCGGCTGCAGAAAGAAAGTGTATTAATAGCTTGACCAGAAAGCCAAGTCCATGGGTGAGACCAAAAATGCAGTATGATTTTCAGGTCATTGGCAAATTCTAATGAACATTTTCTAGTCTGTTCTACTTCACTACTGGGTATAAAAATAATGTAGCCTGGGATGTATTTCTCTCTGGTGGCAAAGATCCCTGTCTGACACCAGGGCTCATTGAGAACAAGAGGCAGAATTAACTTAGCTTTCCCGAAAGGTCAAGGACAGCCCTTGACTGTCAGTGGGACTGACAGTTGGTGGGTATCCTCGCCTGACCGAAAGCTTCATCAGCATCCCATTAAAGGTACATTGCTTTGGGGTTTTTGTTCCTCTTCTTTCTATGCTGTCCAGGACCCTAATAGTAGATCACATCTCAGTGGCTGCCATTCCTGCCAGGACACTGGTGGGAGATGAGGGGTGACTAACTTGCGAAGCTACCAGATAAGACTTCAACAGCCACCTGCTCTTTTAGAGATAGTCAGTAACCTCTTCCGATTAGGCCGCTGCCCATCACTTACATCTTAGTATGCTTTAGCCCCATGAACCAGTCTTCTTCATACAGGAGGATCCAGTAGGAGAACAGGGAGAATTGAGGGGCTGGGTGGAGAGCAGTCAAGGAGAGTGACTAAAGGTCAGTGAAAGAAATAGAAAGAGGAGATGTGAGGCCGTTTATGGCAGCATGGGGGAGTTCTTCCATTTCAGTCCACGGTCTCTTGATAGTAGAGCTGCTCTGATCACCTCATCTGATTTAGGAGCAA
The DNA here is from genome assembly GCA_003697995.1 of Taxidea taxus jeffersonii. Classification (NCBI taxonomy): domain Eukaryota; kingdom Metazoa; phylum Chordata; class Mammalia; order Carnivora; family Mustelidae; genus Taxidea; species Taxidea taxus. The sequence continues at coordinate 13,459 of RCUC01124704.1, read as the reverse complement.
CTTAAAATATATCCATGCTGCTTTGGGGTCTTAAAGTGATTAGATGATCTTTTTTAGTAAAATGCTTCTCTTTGAATCAGTTAAATGTCTGCCTTTGGCTGAGGTCATGATCCCAGGGTCCTGGGACTCAGCCCCGTCTGTATAGGTCTCCCTGCTCAGCAGGGAGTCTGCTTCTCCCTCTGCCTCTCCTCCCCATTCGTGTTCTCTGTCACTATCTCTGTCTCTGTCTCTCTCTCTCTCAAATAAATAAATAAAATCTTTACTTTATTTTATTTTTTAAAGATTTTATTTATTTACTTGACAGAGAGACGGATCACAAGTAGGCAGACAGGCAGGCAGGGGGGGAAACAGGCTCCCCGCCCAGCAAAGAGCCTGATGTGGGGCTCAATCCCAGGGCCCTGGGATCATGACCTGAGCCAAAGGCAGAGACTTAACCACTTAGCCACCCAGGTGCCCCTAAAATCTTTATTTAAAAAAAAAGTTAACCGCATCGGCAATTGACCCTGCTTCCTATTCCATGGTGCCACTTCTGCCTTTATGGGACTCTCCATCTGTGGTGAGACCCCTGGGCTCTGAACCTCCAGGGTGGCCCCCAGTGGGGGCCGCTGAGCTGACACCAGCCCTCAGGGGCCCCAACTCTGCCAACGGGAAGCCATTCCTTTCGTCCTCCACCTTCTTTCTTTCAACCCCAGATCCAGCCTCCTCATCTGGAAAATTGGGTATGCTTTCTCCCTCCAGGATGGAATAGTACATTTTCTTGCCTCACTGGTCTTGCCTCACAGTTTCTTGCCTCACTTAGGTGCTTCCAGAGAGGCTCCAGAGCCCCCGTCACCTGCACCAGTCCCAGCGGGTCCAGCCCCCCACCGCCCATCCCCCCGACCACCGGCACTGCTCTCTGGAGAATTCAGGAAGACAGTAGCCCAGCACAGGGTCAAGCCATTAGGTCTGGGATCACATCTCTGTCTCTGGGGCCGAGATTCTATGGAAACCTATTCACCGTGGGGGCCCAGCCTCCACCAGGAACCATCCCTGGGGGGCCAGAATTCCGGTGAAGTGAGGCCTCCCAGAGCTCTCTTTGGAACTGGTCTAAACCCCTTAGTGGTTACCCGCAGGCATTTCTCTCTGTTACAGATGAATAAGAGAGCTGATCGCTTAGCCCATTCCCACTTCTGGGAGGGACGGAGCCAGCCCCACACACATACAGGACATCCCTGGCTCCCTACACTTCAGAAACAAGAATTAATGAGCAAGGCCTATTGGGGGTGCAGACAGACCTCCACAGAAGATCATGTTGGAGTTTGGAGCACTTTTTTTTTTAAGAGGGGAGGGGCAGAGGCAGAGGGAGAGAGAGGCTCTCAAGCAGGCTCCATGCCCAGCCCAGAGCCTGATGAGGGGCTCAATCTCACAACCCTGAGACCATGACCTGTGCTGAAATCAAGGGTCTGACACTTAACCGACTGAGCCATCCAGGTGCCCCGTTTGGAGCACTTTAAGAGGGTGGGACTGGAGGGGGGGCTCTGTGTGCATGGAGTGGGAGGACTCTGAGGGGTCTCAGCCTCAATCTGCAGGCAGCAGAGCTGAGTGCCAGCCTGGCGGAGGCATGAGCTGGCGTGGCCACCCACAGTCATGAGTGGGGAAGGCCCAGGAGAAACCTCTAACTGGGCTAACACAGGGTCCAGCTGTGCCTGAGCCTCAGGTCTGAGGGTCTGGGGGCCAGTTCTCCAGCCAAGGGCAGTAACTGCTCTTTGTTTATTCTCTGGTTCCCTGCTCGCTCCACGACTCAATTTCCCAAGGGATCAGGATGGGGGCGCTTTATCCATCTTGGGATGCTCTGCTTCACTTCATCCTGGAGTGAAGAGACCAGGCCCATTTCACCCAGATCTCTGGGCAACATTTCCTGTGGAGCCTCTCCATGGGCCTGTGTCACTTTTGGTCATGCTTTTCCCCAAGCTGTCTCCCCCGAGCCTGTCCCCTGGGGGTCCCTTGAGCACATTTGTTTTTGTCCATGGGCCCACAACCCCCCACTGCACTCAGCCCTCCTGCCTGGCCCCAGGCATGAGCAGGAGCCCTCCAGTGCTGCCGGGGGCCACTCAAAGCCATGACCAACTTGTGGTGTCTCCTAAGACACTCACACACTGGGTGGGCCTTCTCTGTATTCAACCGCATCACAAATTTTAGCAAAATCTATAGACATTTTTAGTGGAATGCAACATACAGGAGGGTGTGTGACTTTCAACCCATGGCTCCGTGAACATTTACACGAAGAGACCCTTGCAGCTGTGACCTAGATGAAGATGTAGAATGTTCCCAACACCCCCAGAAAATTCCTTCAAGCTACTCCCTGGCAATGCCCACCAACACCCTGCTCCAGGGGAGTGGAGAAGGCCAGTAGTAGAGTATTCGGAGGATCTCTTGGCAAAAATCAAACACAGCCTGGTCAGGACCCTTGGAGTGGAGGCCAAGGTCAGCCTGTCACAGGCTGGCCACTACCCCCAGGATTCTCCCTATTATGGCAACCGAATAGGGTCAAACAGGAGGAAAGTGAGGGTGCCAGAGATCATTAAGGAGAGAACAGGACAGTTGGCCATTGTACTACATGCCTAAAACCACACCCTTATGGAGGTGGCAGAGAAAGTTTGAGGGGAGCTGAGTCATTAAAAGCATGAGGGGTGAATTCCCAGGGGAGAGCTTCACTAGTTCGCACTCTAGAGCATGAGCAGGGCGGATCCCTGCTATAGCCAGAAAGTCCTCCCTTGCGGTTAGAAGTGCCCTGAGGAAATGGGCTTACCTCCTTACATGGCATAGACCCAGACCCCGGCCCCCCGGAGAAGCACTTGATTGGGTTCCTATGTGTGTCCTGAGTCCTTTGCAAAAACAGTTGCTGCAGCCTCACACATTGGCTTTGGAGCTGAGGGAGCCCCTGGGGACGGGGTCTGGACTAACAGAAAGAAGAGCGAGTAGGCAGAGCTCGACGGTGGGCTCCCAGTAACTGTTTTCTCTCAGTCATTCTACGAGAAGGGCATGGCATGGAGTGTGGTGTGAGTGCAGGGATGTGGTGAACCTGGAATTTCCAAAGGAGTCATGCAGGGAGCAGAGTGCGGTCATTGGTGCTAGGATAGGCCCAGATCCAGGGATATGTATGGGGATACATGTGCCAAGCAGATTAACTCTCCCTCTTTCAGGTGTATGTGTAAGGAATGCTTTGACCTGCCAATAAGGAGAACATAGTCACAGGCATTCAAACAGACAGCCATTGCTCTGTATCCAATGAATCTGGGGAAAGATGGTCCCAGCTGGAGCTGCTCTAGAATGATGCAATCAGGCACTCTCGCTCTCCATTCCTCTCCAGGATTGTTGCCTGGTGGTCCCCAAATAGCAGATGTGCCTCCCGACATCAGCATCATGTCCGCACCAAAGGAAGAATACTAGGAGAGAGCAAAGGGCAGGCTTGCATGCCTGTTGAGTCTGTCCTTCTGTGGGGAAGGAAAGACCCTTCTTGGAAGTCTCATTTAGCAAACTCCCACTTAGATCTCCTTGACCAGAACTGAGGTCGTTCGGCTACCCAAAGACCAATCACAGGCTGAGGAAGCCGACCCTACGTTATCTTCTTAAGGGAAACGAGATGGATGTAGCCTTGGCCTTTCAGCCTCGGTCCTCCTGGCTGCCCTTTAGCTGCCACTTGAACAAAGAGGTTGTGTCAGCAGGAAAGGGGGGCTGGGGAATAGGGACAAAGCGGGGAATGAGTCCTCCGTGGATTTTTTTCTCATGTAATATTGGAAAACTCTGATCAACTATAGATGATGAACATTTCTTTCAAAGGTCTTACCTCTTTAGATTTGGGTCACTCTCCAGTGCCTTCAAATACTTATTTTATCAACATTTTGCCCAGGCTTGTCATTGTATGTCTGATACAGGCTAATTCATCATTCTCAGAAGCTAGAAGTCTCCATATTTTTGTTAGTTCACCAATTTATATTTATTACGCTTGGGTTAACTGATACTTAGACTCATCCAAACCATTGTCTAAGCAAAGAGTTTGCAAAATAAAGTATTTGTTTGGGCTCACATACTTGAATCCTGGGGAGTTCTGAATGAACCAATTGCATTTGGTTCTACCTCAAGATGACCAAATGAGTCTATAGGACGAATCACTTACTTGGAAGAACGAAACGTCACAGGATGGAAGAACCCCCACTACAAGACTTACCATGACTCCTACAGAACCCCCTTTGGGACATTCATGTCCTGGACCACGCCTCCCATCTCAGGCCAGCTCTAGTAGCAAGATCAGCTCTGCTAGCATCCTTGATGCTTTGTTGTGTTGGGTCCAGACTCGACCCCTCCTTTATGATGGCCTAAAGAAGGTCGATGCTTGGGCGTACAGGGACTTGACAGAGCTGATATCCCAATTAAAAAATACAGGGTAGATAAGTGGGTCCAAAAAAAAAAAATCCAACCATATCCAGTCTATAAGTCTCACTCTAGATTTAAGAGCACGCATAAGCTACAGACGAAGGGATGGACAAAGATATTCCATGCAGATTGCACCTAAAATAGAGTAAGTGACTGTATTTGTACCAGACAAAGTAGACTTTGAGTCAAAACCTGTCACAAGAGAAAAGAAGGTCATTACATAATGAGAAAAGGCTCAATTCTCCAGGAGAATATAACAATTATAAATATATGTGTGCTCAACATCAGAGAACCTAATTATAAAATGTAAACCTGGGAAGATCTGAAGAGGGAAATGGGTAGCAGTACAAAGATAGCAGGAAGCTTTGATACCCCACTTTCAATATTGGCTAGATCATCCAGACAGAAAACCAATAAGATGACAGCAGGCTTGAATAATGCTATAGACCAAACAGCCCTCGCAGACCTATACAGAACACTCCATCCAACAACAACAGAATGCACATTCTTCTCAAGCTCACATGGAACATTCTCCAGGAGGGATCATATATTAGGCTACACAGCGAGTCTTAACACATTTAAGAATCATTCCAAGTGCCTTTTCCAACCCAGCTGGAGTGAAACTAGAAATCACTAACAAAAGGAAGACAGGAAAACTCACAAGTAGATGGAAATGAAACAAAACACTCTTGACTAACAATTGGGTCAAAGAGAGGTCAAAGGGAAAATTAGAAAATATCTCAAGGCATACAAAAAATGGAAGCAGTTTGAATCTTCCCTTCCCTTCCTCTTCCAAGCACCTTGAATCTCCCAGAAGGAGCTCCTTCTGAAGAAAGTTTAATGGCGCCCCAAGTCCCTCATAACTTCCATGTGGACACATTCCTTCTAGGCATGGGCTGGCCCACTCCACCTGGTGCATCTAATAGGTGTTCAGCATGATACTGAGCAGGGTTAACCGACTTAATGAAAGCAGAGTCAGGGAAAAGCAGAATTCTAAATTTTGCTTTAAAAAACGGGACTAACGTTGTAAAAATTAATAAAGATAACACAGCTCTAAGCAGTAAATTCCAAAGGAGGTCGCCCATCATAGCACTCCTTCCACCCCCCCACCAGTGTTGGCCACAGGGAATAAGAATGTGCCCCAGGTGATTCAATCTGGTGCCTTTCCAAAGATTTGTAAATTAAAACTAATTGAAATTAGAATGAAGAGGAGTCCCTTCCTCTCTGACGAGGATGCTGGGAAAATGGAGACCTTGGGGCTCAAGGTGGTGGTGTTTCTATCCTCTCAGAGAAAGCTGACATAAGATTCTGAGGCTGACACACAGAGGGAAGGAGAGTCTGGAGTGGGACAAGAGTCTGGTCACCTCCAGGCACCTAGGTCTAGCCACCCGAGACCAGAATATCCCTATCTTTCTATGGCAAGACGAGACAATAAATTCCACCCTTCTTGCCTCAGTTAATTTGGTTTTGGGTTTTATCACTCCCAGTTTGTACACTCTACTATTCATTTGGCATATTATTAGACACTCTTTACCGTCACTAGCAAATGTTTTCACGTAAATGTCTCACTTCCTCACAAGAAAATCATTTCCTTGACAACGGTCATTTTGCCAGCATACCTGCCCCAGTACTGAGCACATGGCTAAGTGTTTTAAATATATTTATTAATGGTTATGAAATAGATGTACAGTGTTAGGAAGAGGAGAGAATTTCTGGTAACAGAAATTCTGTTACCTGAAATTTCTGATTATTCTGTAATTTCTGATTTTTCTGTAAATTCTGTTATCTGAAATTTCTGATAACAGAAATTCTTGTTAAAGGCATTCCTCTGTGTTCTGATCTTGCACTCAGCTGACCAGTCCACAAGAGAGCCAGCTGTATAATCTGGGACTGTGCCCACATTACACAATTTATTTGGAATACTGGAAATTGCTTTCCTTTTTTATATTGACTTGGCATTCCCAGTTAGTTTCTCACTCCTGTCAAGATTTTCAGGAAGGTTCATCTTTCTCTGGGGGATGGGTGTTCCCCACAACCTCTCCCCTCAGTCCAAGACAAAATATATTATAATAGTATTTATTAAGTTGAGACTAGTGCCTCGATGAACTAAAAGGCATTTTCTAAAAGGCATGTGACTGGCCTTCCAGACTGGGTGCCTTGTTAGAGGGGATAGTTTCCACCACCTGCTGGGAGAACACCAAACCCCAACCCCCCCAGCAGGGGGAGGCCACCACCTGCTCCGCCCAGAGTGCGCAAGGAGTTGGTTTTGTTTTATTTTTAATCAGAATTTTATTTTATTATTTTCCTAGCCAAGTATAATTAAAGTACAGTGTTATATTAGCTTCAGGGGTACAGTGGTCACGATTCAACAATTCTATACATTTCTCAGTACTCATCAAAACAAGTGTCCTCTGAATCCCCTTCATTTTGGTGGACAGATGGCCACCCTGTAATGACTCAGCTTTATCATCTGGGAAGTTTCACGCCTTATGTACTTCACTTGAAATTCTGGCAAATTCTTGCCTTCTACATGTTGACATCAGCATGGTTTGGCTTCCCTTTTTTGTTTACCAAAAAAAAAAAGCAAACACCCAGAGATCCGTAGATGTAGGATTTATGTTTTACCACTGAGTCTCAACATTAGTTGGGGCATTGGCAAAGAACTTAATTTGGCTGCTGAGTGGAAAACAAGGGTGCGTGTCTTAGAAAAGACGACACAGGTAAGGGTGGTGGGGGAGGGGGGTGGAGGGTGCTGATGCCTAATCTTAAGCGCCCACGCCTGCGCAGATGGATAATCCAAAGATGCCCAGGATTCCAGACTTTGAGCAGGAGCGAGCACTGACGTTTTCTGAAAAAGGAACAAATTGGTGAAGAAGGAGCATTGAGAAATACATTATTAGAATGCAGCAGACCCGTGCCTTCTCGTTAATGTCTTGACAAGGGATTGTACATGTAATTATCTGTTACCTAAGTTTTTAGCTACACTTGCATTGCAAAGGGTAATGAGGCGTTAGCTTAAATAAGACTGACAACTACTAGAGGCCCCTGGGTGATACAGTCTGTTAAGTGGCTGCCTTGGGCTCAGGTCGTGATCTCGGGGTTCCTGGGATGGAGCCCTCCCCTACCTTGGGCTCCCTGCTTAGTGGAGGGTCTGCTTCTCGCTCTCCCTCCGCCTCTCCCCCAACACTCTTGTTTGCTCTCTCTCAAATAAATAAATAAAATGTTTAAAAAAAAAAAAAAAGACTGACAACTTCTAGAAGTGCTGTCTGGCTCTATTCGATTAATGCTCTGACATTCTGCATGGGTGACCTGCCTATGTGTTTTATTCATAAGTACTAATGACTCTGCTAAAAGAAAAATTATCTTAAAAATTTTTTCTAGACAGTAAAAAATGTGATAAATGCTCATTATTTTCTTTTGCCTCTTACCTTCTTCCACTACTCTGGGTAATTTATCTTGTTGCATTCACCATCTGCAGCCTGGCCCCTCTTTCCCTCTGGTTACTCTCCAGTATTTGGAAACTTTGTATAAAAATACCAGTGATGACTGCAATGATATATGCTAGCTGGACCACTCAGGGCTTTTTTTCCTTGTCAATCAGTGCACTTTGCTTGCTCTTCCTTAGACTCATTCTATCCTAGATTTAAAACTTTTTTGAAGAATAATTGACAAGTGGATTTGTATACATTTCAAGTGTACACCGTGCTGATTTGATATACACACACGTTGTAGAATGATTACCAAGGTCAAGAGAACACATCCGTCGCCACACAGTTAACGTAGGTAATTCTTTCGTGTGTGTGCGTGGTAAGAATGCTTAGGATCTCCTCTCAGCAACTTTCAAGTATACCATCCTGTATCATTAACGCCCATCAGCACGAGGCACAGGAGGAAATCCAAAATTTTCCCCTGGCACCCAGGACATCTGAAAATTTCTGTCTGTGTTAACCCATCAACTTCTCCACCAGAGGGCGTGCTCCTCAGGGCAGAGTTTCATTCATCGCTCGCCCTCCCTCACGTTTAGCACGATTTCCACACACGGTAGGTGTTTCGTTCCCGAACTCCACCGAAGTGAGCCACGTTTCCCGTCGACCTGTATTTCACACAACCCCGAGCGGAATGGCCCACGCGGGGAAGCTTCCAGGAAACGTCTGGGGAAGGAATAATTCACTGGTACTCACGTATCTTCTCAACCACTTCCCCCTTGTACAGGGGGATGTGACTGCAGAGATGCCTGATTGGAGAGCCGACCAGGAACCAGTCTATGTCCATGATCAAGGACCGCAGGGGGCTGTATTTGACCCAGAAGTACTTGTCAGAGTACATGCTCTTCATAGTCTAGAACAGCAGAGGAGAGGGGGATAGGAGGGTAAAGTAAGTTGACCTAGCCTGACGCCCCTTATTCTAAGCCTTTTCTTTTTCATATTACGAAGCAGAAGCCCATCAGCAATCTCAGGATGCCCTCTCCTTCTGAGCACTTGGTCTGCAGGGAAGCCTCCATATTACCAATGTTATATCCCTCTTGGTGACAGTGAAATCCAGGGAGGGTGACTCCCATGGCACAGGAGGGCACAGATGGAAGTTACAGGGGGGGAATGCAACACCACGTTCCAAGCCTTCAGCTGTGTTTGTTTTTTCCAGCTGTCCCGTGTTGTTTCTTTGCACCTTTGTATTGTGGACTAATATGACTTCACTCGTTTTTCTGGCAGTCACTATTTCTAAGAGCCCTGCTGTTCAGTCCTTTCCAGAAAAACACTGGGATTAATGATAAGTTCTTGAATTGGGGGCTAGATGGTAGAAATCAAGCTAAGTGAAATCAATAAAGGAGAAAACACTTTAACGGGTGGAGAGTGCATAACCATGGTAAGATGTAATATTATGATCGTCCCCCTTACCCTCTTCTTTCCTCTGTAGGCACCCGTTTTTCTGGGCAAAGGAACGGGGAATGGGGAAGGGTACTGCAGAATCACCTGTTTCTCATAGATGTATCGTTTTAGTTTGTCCAGAGCAGGGATCGCCTTATGGTCCATCTTCAGGATGTAGCAAGCTCTTCGGGAGAGCAGCCGGGATGCGATGTAGCCCTGGACAGCAAGAACACAGTTACTGGGGGCGCCTGGGTGGCTCAGTGGGTTAAAGCCTCTGCCTTCGGCTCAGGTCATGATCCCAGGGTCCTGGGATCGAGCCCCACATCGGGCTCTCTGCTCAGCAAAGAGCCTGCTTCCCTTCCTCTCTCTCTGCCTGCCTCTCTCCCTAGCTGTGATCTCTGTCAAATAAATAAATAAAATCTTAAAAAAAAAAAAAAAAGAACACAGTTACTGGCCTGCCTGGCTCCCCAGTTCCAAACTGGTGGGGAGGACATTTGAGCCTCACTGAGGGAAGCCTTGAACATGCACAGTGAGTGCACATGACCATTTTTCACTAGCCATCCATTCTACCCATTCGTCTTCTTTTACATCATAGGTTTACTTTTTGGCTTGTTGTTTCTATCTCTGAGGTTGTACAAACCCACAATCTGTGCCCCACTTCTCATGTTTTGCAACTAAGGCCTGTAGTGTCAGGTTTGAACAATTAAGAAGCAGCAGCTGTCTGTCTCTTTCTTTCTTTCTTTAAGATTTTATTTATTTACTTGACAGCAAGAGAGGTAACACAAGCAAGGGGAGTGGGAGAGGGAGAAGCAGGCTTCCTGCCAAGCAGAGAGCCCGATATGGGACTCGATCCCAGGACCCTGGGATCATGACCTGAGCCAAAGGCAGACCTTAACACCTGAGCCACCCAAGTGCCCCTGTCTCTCTTTCTATTGATTTTGTCCTGCCTTTTCCTCAATTTGGGGTAAATATAGTATTCTTTAGAACTGTGCTTTCCAATATGTTCACTCCCAGCCACATGTGCTATTTAAACTTAAATTCAAATTAAGTAAAATTTAAAATGCATTTCCTCTGTCACACAAGTCATGTGCTCTGTAGCCACAAGCAGCCAGTGGCTTGTCTGTTGGAAAATATAAATATAGAGCATTTCCAGCGTTGTAGAAATTTCTGCTGGATGGTGCTGCTTGAGAAACTCTCCTTCATGTGATGTTGTCACCCTCCCTGCCAACACACACACGTTTCATCCGTTCTTCTCTCCTTCGCCATCTTCTCTCCCTCCTTTCTCCATCTCAAACCCAAGCAGGCTGGAGGGGGCTGGGTTGGAGGAAAGTGGTATAGAAATAGCAACGGTGGGGCAGGCCCAGGGAGCCAGACGAAACCGGAGGCCACCTAACCTTCACCCCGAATGGAATTTTCTCTACAGGGTCCCAAATAATTATACAGTCTGTGAGGCTGTATGTCATACAAACCCTCTTCTAGTTCCTATTTTTCAATTCTCACAAATTGCCAGTTCCTAAAATTCAAAAATAGCCCGAGGCAAAAACCTGATGGCAGTGGAAGGGGCTTAAACCGAGTCCTCACCGCTCTGGATTGTTTTTTGGTTTTTGGTTTTTGTTTTTTTTTTTAAAGACACTTGGGGGATTTCCCTGAAATCTGCTTTAAAAAATGATTTCAGTACAACTTCCTTTAAAACTGTATCTTTCAAAAATTCTGTGTTTTCAGGGGTGTCCTAGAACTCCCAATGCCAATGGGGAGGAGACATGTGAGGAGGTTCCTACAAGAAAAGGAGACAGAAAGTACGTTCAAATGCCCAGTGAGATGGACTGTGACCTATTTATATCCACAGTACGTAGGTCTGTCCCATGGTAAAAGCAGCCTCCTAATCAGATGGAACAAATAAAAAACAAACAAATAAATGGATAAAGGACCCAATAACTTTTCTAAGCAGGTTTCTGAGATTTATTGTTCATAGCAGTAACTGAAACTTGTAAAGAGTTTGGATTAACACTTTCCTTCTTCCAGAAGAAGTATGATTTATTGCATATCCTACTGACATAGTTGAAGTTGTGTAGTTGTTCTGATTTCTGCTATTATATGATTGTTTATTCCATAATCGCTCTTTTTCTGCATGAGTTTTTCTATTAGAAGCCCTAATTCTTTCATTTATTCATTCAGCAAATATTTTTGAAAGCCTGTGTGCCAGGCTATGCTCTGGGTTTTGGTCCCCTCTTCTAGACACTTTCTGAGCCTTTAGTGAGGCAATTATCATGATGCTTCCAATTGCCACCTCAAAAGATCAAACAGATGTATATGTTACCTGTTACACATTTTTCTTAGAGGTGGTTTTGTTTGGGAAACTTAGGTGGCTCAGTCAGTTAAGTGTCCCACTCCTGCTTTCAGTTCAGGTCATGATCTCAGGGTCATGAGATCGAGGCCCCAGCCTGAATCTGAGCCCAGCTCAGAGTCTGCTTGAGGTTCTTTCTCTCCCTCTCCCTCTGACCCTCCCTCTCCTCAAACACACACACTCTCTTTCTCTCTAAAATAAATAAATAAAACCTTTTTTTAAAAAAAGGGAAAAGCAGGGGTGTGCCTGGGTGACTCAGTGGGTTAAAGCCTCTGCCTTCAGCTCAGGTCATGGTCCCAGGGTCCTGGGATCGAGCCCCGCATCTTGCTCTCTGTTCAGCGGGGAGCCTGCTTCCCTTCCTCTCTCTCTGCCTGCCTCTCTGCCGACTTGTGATCTCTGTCTGTCAAATAAATAAATAAAATCTTAAAAAAAAAAAAGGAGGGGGGGAAGCGGGGCACCTGGGTGGCTCAGTGGGTTAAAGCCTCTGCTTTCAGCTCGGGTCATGATCCCAGGACCCTGGGATCAAGCCCCGCATCAGGCTCTCTGCTCAGCAGGAAGCCTGCTTCCTCCACTCTCTCGGCCTGCCTGTCTGCCGACTTGTGATCTCTGTCTGTCAAATAAATAAATAAAATCTTTAAAAAAGGGGAAAGCAAAAGTAAGGGAATTCTGGAAGAACTGCAAGGATGGTTCTTAGAATTCAAATGCATAGTAAATGGCTGCCCCTTCACCCTTTAGAAGCCCAGTCTTGAAGAACATAAAAATTCCTTTACAGCTTACGTGTTTATAGTCAAAAATCGTGGTAGAGGAGCATGAACCTGAATGGATGTTAATGATGGCAATATTTTTTTGATTGTCGATTGTCACTGTCTCTTGAAGATTGCCACCATTGTTGCTTGGGCTGATGATGTTATAAACCTAGATTAACAACAACAAAGACATAATGGATTTTCTGTAAGTCTTATGCACTGGAAAGACTGCCCTTTCAACAAAATGAAGCCCTCCACTTGTGAACAAGAGACAGAAGTCTGAAACCTCCTCCCTGGCATCCCAGACCAAAAACCACATTAAAGTAAGAATGTGAAGCTCTTCTTCATGGTTTACTATATTATATATACAAGAGAAGCAATAACATCACAGAAGAAATGAAACTGACCACATTGTAAAGCAATGGGTTGCATTTTTTAAAGCATTACAGTTTGGAAAGAAATAGCCAAACTTATCATTTCCGTTATGGGTTATTTCTGGGATGCCATCCCAAGTAGGGCACATGGGCTCTCTACCATGCTCCACATAGATGATCTCGTAGCTTCCTTTTCCCCTGCCAGTAACTGCAGGGTATAAAGTCCAGAGCAAACCAACTTACCTCATATCCAAGGGATTGTGTCCCAAAGATGGCCAACACCAGAAATACCACCTGAAAAACAGACCAGTTGCATCCATTCTCTACAGGGCAGTCACTGAGGATGGGGACTTACGGAGACACTGGACAGGACAAGCACAAGTATCTCGGAAAATATACACCTAGAGACACGGGTGGGTGGTCATGGGCAGTCAACAGTTCATCTCCCGGATGTGAAACACACATTCCCTCATTAGACATTGCTGACTTCATGCTATTTGTCAGACACCAGGTTCTACCTTTATGCCCCATCCCTGACCCTTCCCAACATCATAAGCTTGTAGGCAGCAAGAGTTCTTATGCCAGATACAACTTGGAGTAGGTGAACCGTGAGGAAGGACTCCTTTTACTGCAAGAACACCCTGGTGTGACTCATAGTGGATTTGGATGACAGGAGTGAAGTTGTGTCTTATGGTTAAAAAAAAAAAAAAAAAAAAA
>RCUC01124703.1:0-53954 GCA_003697995.1 Taxidea taxus jeffersonii | reverse complement strand
CCCCCCCGCCTGCCTCTCTGCCTACTTGTGATCTCTGCCTGTCAAATAAATAAATAAATAAAATCTTTAAAAAAAACCCAAACAAAAACAAAAACAAACAAAACAGAAGAATTTTCTGCAGCAGGCTGGAGCTACACTCTGTAAATGGTTTTAACAACCTCTTTATCCCACTCACTGCAGATTCTTTCCTTGATATGTTGAAATGGCAAAGCTTTTTATGAATTTAATGCCCACTCCTAATTTAAAAGATTTATTAAAGTAAATAGTAGGGGGGTGAGTGGGGAGATGAGGTAGCTGGGTGATGGATATTAAGGGGGTCACTTGAAGTAACAAGCACTGGGTGTTATATGCAACTGATGAATCCCTAAATTTTAGCCCTAAACTAGTAATATACTATATGATAATTAAATTGAATTTAAATAAAAAATTTTAAAAATAAAGTAAATAGTGATTTTTGGAGGAAATTTTAAATTCCTAAAACTGCCTTAGCCTCTGTATTCTAGAGTTACTGTAACAAAGTACCATAAAGTAGGTGGCTTAAAGGATAGAAATGTCTCCACTCACAGTTCTGGAGGCCAGAAGCATGAGATGAAAGTATGTGCAGTGTGGATTTCTTGTGAGGGCTGTGAGGAGCGATCTGCCCCACTCCTCTCCCTAGCTTCAAGGATAGCTGGCACCTCTTGGCATTCCTTAGCCCCCAGATGCATCATTCAGTCTGTGTTTTCACACAGTCTCTGCCCTGTGTGTGTTTCTTTCCCACTATGAGAACTCGGACAATATTGGATTAAGGGCTCACCTGACTTCTGCATGACCTCATCTTCATGAATTGCCCCTGCAGGGTGGCAGCTCCTTCCCTGTTGGCCCATGCCAGCCCCCTACACAGCTCAAGACTGCGTGAAGGGGGAAGGTGCTGGAGGAACTGTGGGTACAGGAGGGACAATTCCCAGGTTCTCAGGAGGATCTCACACTGGGGTCAGAGGGGCAAATATTTTCCTATTGGGCCCCCCACAACCCTGGCTCTGGAAGAGCTGGTTCCTCAGCCTTGCCCTGTGTGCCACCCTCAGCTGTCCAGAGGCCCTCTTTCCATGAGCTTGGGCAAAGCCATTTTATCTGGATGGTTCCTGTTGACCCTGTGGTGCTGAGACTCTCCTATTGCTCTTAGTGCCAGACAGGCAGGTTCATTTCTTGAGCCGTGTCGTCCATGGTGTGGAACTAATGCTGTAGGGATGATGAAGTGCTTAACCTCTCTGTATGGCTGGGCCAGGAAGTGCTCTTTCCACAGCAGGGGTCTGTGGCATGCTTCTTTGGTCGGCACTGGTGGCCATGCTTGGAGTCAGTGCCCGTCAATCCCTTGGGGTCCAGTTCAGTCTGCGGACTCTGTCCAGCTCCCTGTGGTCTCCACAGGTGGCAGGGTAGCCTGACCACTCTCTCCACGTCTCCAGTTGTCCAGCTTCCTGGAAAGGAAAGCTGCCCTGAAAACGTGTTGTCCCAAGGGGTCAGGAACAGCTGGTGCCATAGCAGCAATTCAGTGCGTTCTCTGGTCTCCTAAGCAAACATGACGCATGACGTCCCTGTTCCTTGTCTTTTGTATTTTTTTTTAAAGATTTTATTTATTCACTTGATAGACAGAGATCACAAGTAGGCAGAGAGGCAGAGAGAGAGAGAGAGAGAAGGAAGCAGGCTGTCCACAGAGCGGAGAGCCCTATGCAGGGCTCCATCCCACGATGCTGGGATCACGACCCGAGCCAAAAGCAGCGGCTTCAACCCACTGAGCCACCCAGGAGCCCCTTGTCTTTTGTATTTTAAAAATATTAATTAATTATACAAATATAAAAGGAGATTTGGGGCTAAAAGAAAAAAAAAAGCACATCTTTTTTTTTTTTTAAAGATTTTATTTTCTTATTTATAGAGAGAGTGTGCACCAGCCTTGGGGAGGGGCAGACTCAAGCAGACTCTTTGCGGAGACCAGCGAGGGCCACCGGGGCTGGGGTCAGAGGAAGTGGGGGCTCGATCTCATGATCTTGAGATCCTGGCCTGAGCTAAAATCAAGAGTCGGACGCTTAACTGAGCCATCCAGGTGCCCTGAAAAAACACATCTTTTAATCACCCTTTCTAGCATAGGTTCTTTTATTTTTGAGATCTTCCCAGGTTTTCTCTTTTCTTTTTTTTTTTTTAAGGCTTTATGTATTTGAAAGAGAGAGAGAGAGAGTGTGTGCCTGGGGAAGGGCAGAGGGAGAGAGGATCTCAAGCAGGCTCTTCTAGGAACCTAACGTGGGGCTCAATCTCAAGACTCTGAGTCCATGACTTGAGCTGAAACCAAGAGTCAGCCCCTTAATTGACCAAGCCATCTGGGTGCCCCTGTATTTTCTCTTTTAAAAGGTAATTAAGGGACGCCTGGGTGGCTCAGGTGGTTGGGCGGCTGCCTTCGGCTCAGGTCATGATCCCAGCATCCTGGGATCGAGTCCCACATCGGGCTCCTTGCTTGGCAGGGAGCCTACTTCTCCCTCTGCCTCTGCCTGCCTCTCTCTGCCTGTGCTCGCTCTCTCTCTCTCTCTCTAACTAATAAATAAATAAAATCTTAAAAAAAAAGTGATTAAAATTTTTTCCACAGTCATGTTTTATTCATACTACATATATATCACAAATTATATTTTATGTATCATGTGAGCATTAACATAGATCTATTATTATTTTTCTTATGAATTTTTCTTTTAAATCATAAAAAACGTGATATTTGCTATTGCTTTTATTTTTACATATTTAGAGTGCTTTCACCTATCTTTTAAATTTCATTTTACGTCTTCGAGTTTCTGTCTATTGTCCTTTCGGTTCAACCTGAAGGGCTCCAAATAGCTTTTCTTTCTTTTTTTTTTTTTGTATTTATAGATTTAAAAAAAAATTGAAATATAGTTGACACGTGATGCTACATTAATTTCCAATATACAACAGAGTGAACTGGCAAGTCTTTACATTATGCTAAGTTCACAGCATAGCTGCCATCTGTCACCATGCAAGGTGATTACAGTACCCTTATTCCCTCTGCTGTGCCTTTCATCCTCATGAGTTACTCATTCCATGACTGAGAGCCTGTATCTCTTCTCGCCTTCCCCCATTTTGCTCATCCCCCCACCAAACTTTCCTCTGACAACTGTCAGTTTGGTTTCTGTATTTATGGGTCTGTGTCTAATTTTTTTGTTTGTTTCTTTGTTCATTTTGTTTTTTAGATTCTACATATAAGCAAAATCATAGGTATTTGTTTTTCTCTGTCTGACTTATTACACTTAGCATAATATACTCTCAGTCCATCCATGTTGTCTCAGGTGGCAAGATCTCCTTCCTTTTTATGCCCCTTGAATTTCAGGCTCCTGAGAGTGAGTTGGAGTCATGCCCTGTTTCCCCGTGTTCGGGCACGTGTAGCTGTGGTGTACTTGCCCAGCTCAGACCTGGTGGATATAGGGTTCAAAGCGTTGCAGGTCACTTGGAGGAGGCAACTTTGGAGAACTTGGCTTAATTCAGATATTCTTCTTCAGGAAGACCTGAGACTGTGTGTCATTTCTGGAGGAAAATGCCAGTTGAATTTGGGTGGCTCTGATGGAGTTCACAGACTAGGCTGACACTGATGTTCTTGGGGCTTCCTCCTCAGCTAGAATGGCCTTGCCCCATATACGGCTCTGTTCTGACCGCTGCACCAGACAGACCCATGCTAAGGATTCCTAGGGGACATCTCTCCCCTCTCCCTCCTGAGTTCTTGTGCTGGGGATGTTTCCTTCCCTCCCCCTTGGCAGAAGCTCCCCCGGCTGCAGAGCCAGTGTTGAGGGGGACGATAAAGATGAGGTAGAAGTCAGTGTAGGGACACAGGATAACAACAGCTAAGGCCTGCCTGGGGCCATTTGTAGAAACAGTCATGGGGAGTTTGCTATGGTGCCTCTATGCCCTGAACCGCAGTGGCTGAGACACAGATTTTGAGGAAAGAGGAAAATTGAGAGGAGGAAGAGGAAACAGGGAAGAAGGTAAATTAGTGCCAGCATTACCCCAGATGTTAAATCCTACGTGCAGATCAAAATATTTCCTTCAATAATCCATAATACCATACAATATACAGGATAATTATGAGGTAAGATTATTAATCTGGCAAGAAAGGAGCCCAGAACAATTTATTCACATCAGAGCAGACCAGCTCCATGGAAGGGAGGAGTCTGACACATACATGCTGATAGCGACATGTTTATTGATATTTTCTGGGGGTACAATCAGTAGGGGCTTTATGTGCTGCTGAGAGCCTCCCTGGTGCTCAGGCTTGGGCCAGCTCTGTGGAACATGGGTTGGCCCAGGGAGGCCTCTGGCTTTGGGATTCTCCCACAGGCTGGCCAGGCTTCCGTGACTATATGTTCTTTAAGATTTTATTAATCCAGGGGACATATGGGGAGATTCGAGTGAAGAGATTCGGAGGCTTTGCATTTATATATCCGTAAGACACAATACCGTGGGCCACCCCTGCACACACCAGGGGGCCCCCTGAATCCTCCTGTGGGTTAGAGAAAGCAGATCGTGAGCAGAGAATGTCCTTTTCTCTCTCTCTACTGTCACCTTATCCTGGTTCTATAAGCACCCCAGCCAGCTCCAAGATACCCCCGAGTCAGATCAGGAATCCTGGGTCCTCATGGAGTCCTAAATTAGGAGATTAAAGTCTTATCCTTCTCTGGCATGAAACCACAACTCTGGATCCTGTCCCTTCCATTTCTTCCTTTCTGTCCTGAAGCCCTGTTCAGCCAACTAGAAGGGAGGGTTAGAGACAGGGCCTGAGTATGTGAGAATGGAACCCAAAGGGAGGATTTCAGTTCCCATGTTGCTAGAAACCTGCAGACTCAGATACAAGTCACCATACTAGGGGACTTACCAACCCACCCCCTCCCAGGAGGACACTGTCTCCCAGGGACTGCTTTGTGAGGAGGAAGTGTGCAGTCACCTCATATGCTGATTTTGTCTTCCTCGGATCGCCTACACAGATTTGTAAGTTATTGTTGTAAAACAGATAGCTCTTGCAGGTGCTGGCGTCCATGAGTGTCAGCTTCACCTCCCTCAGAGGATCTGACGCCGGCTCCTCCACTCCCGTTCTTCCCCAGCCAGCCACCGTGCATATTATCCCAGGTGGAATAAAGGTAGACGGGGTGGGCAGGATGATTGGCTTCACGGCATGGGTCCACTTGGCTCTCGTTTTTAGCTGTGAGGGAGGGAGGGTGGGAGAGTAGATGGATCTTTGGTCCCAGGGAAAGTGGGGGCTGTGTTGTGGCAGGGGTTCCCTGGGCAGGGCCAAGAGTTGCTCCCCAGTGGGGTGGTGATAACGTGGAGTGGGAGGGTGGGCCCCAAGGAAATGGTTTGGAAGAGAGAATGAGAAATGCACAGGTCAGGAGAAAGGCTCAAGAAAGGGGGATAGAGATGAGCTAGAAATCTAATGGCACCTTCAGTAACATGATGTCATTGAATCTGGTGATTGAGCTGTATTTTGGATGACTGATTTGTTTTGAGACTTCTAGCTTCTGCCATGTGGATTTTTCCTTTTTTATGTTATGAGCTCCCAGGATGACCGTAATTTTCCTGTTGGGAAGGAGGAGAGAAGCAAGAGAACGTGCTGGTCTCCTAAAAAGGGTCTATCCTGAGCAACTTCTTCCCCAGGGCAGGTCGCCCTGAGGAACTCAGGTCTTATTTGGAACAGAAGCTCCCCCTCTGGGATCCTAGCCAGTTCAGGAAGGGCCAGGCACTGGTAGCTACAGGGGACGGAGAGAGCTGGCTGCAGGACAAGAGGGCCAGTGTTGGCCTGCTGTGGCCTGGCTGCCCTGAATGATGTGGTGGCCTCTGGAGGTGGAGATGGCAAATGAAAATGGGCTGGGTCCTTGCAATATATGTCACTGACTATCTTGAAATGAGCAGGGCACCAGAATCTCTCCCCAGGCCACTTCGAAGCTGTGTGTAACTCTGGTTCTGACAGCTCCTTGCATGAAAAGAGAGTAAGTCAAAGTTTTCTTACCTTCCTTTACAGTGAGCAGCTGTCATCACGAAATCTTGACTTATGAGAAACCCTCCACGCTGGTGCTGTAACCCCTGTCAGTGATGATTTCCAGATGGGCCATGTAGGGGTGGGAGTGTGGCTTGGACTCAACACCGCCGATAATTTCCTCTGAAACAGAGAACCCCAAGTCCCTAAACAGAGGCTCACTTGCCTGCAGACAGAGCACTGGGTGAGGAAGAGGAGGTGGAAGCTGAGGGCCCACAGAACTTCTATCTTCTAATGGAGCTCAGCCCTCCATGTGCCCTTATTGTTTGCTTTCTTGACCCCAATCCACCCCATCAACCATCTCTCAGCCCACTTTTCAGAACGGTTAGTCTTGATTCTGAGCTGTCATTTAAACGTTCCTTTGCCTTTTTTTTTTTTTTTGAAGAATTTATTTATTTATTTGAGAGAGAGAGTGAGAGAGAGCCATGAATGAGCAGGGAGAGGGGCAAAGGGAGAGGAACAAGCAGACTCCCTGCTGAATGGGGAGTTGAAAAAACTTGGGGCTCATCCTAGGACCCTGAGATCATGACCTGAGCCAAAGGAAGAGAGATGCTTAATTGACTGAGCCACCCACATGCCCATAAACATTTTCTTCATGTCTCTATCCTGACCTCCTCTGCATGACAGCAAGCACCAAGAAGAACTGTGAATGAGAATGGTGGCTATTTTGAAGAAAGCAGGCTAGGAGGAGCTTTCAAAGACAGTTTTCTGATTCTCTCTCCACCCAAAACTTCTCATCCCAGGGAAACTATCATCAACTGCAGGGAAAGAGTCTGACTCTTCCAGCTGGAGGTTTCCCCCTAGAATACTTGCGGTGGGATTTTGTAGCCTCACTTGAGGTCTTCTTTGACAGGGGATTATACCCTAGACGCACCAGCTCCAGCTTCAGGAGGCAAGAGAAAGGCCAACAAAAGAAATAGAGCCTGCATTTTCCCAGTGATGGTGTCCATGGTGAGCTTCTTCTGTCCCTGACCTCCCTTGCTCCTGCTTTTATAATCCCAGCCGTAGAAGAAAGGGGAGGGCTGGAAACCACAGAAACAACCTAGTCACATTTTTGTTTTTCACTTTGGCCTGGCTATCTTCCTCATCAGAAATTCTTAGAACCCTTTTCTCTCCTCTGCTGGTGTTGAGGCTATGGTCAGATTCCAGGAGTCCTGGCATGCACCTTTCTCAAATAATGTAGCTCTCTTGAGGCAGAATAGTAACACAGATGGGGAAGGGTAGGTTAAATTTTTATTTTTTATTTTTTAAAAAGATTTCTTTATTTGAGAAAGAGAGAGCAAGCAAACACATGAGCAGGGGGAGGGGCAGAGGGAGAGGGAAAGAGAGAGAATTTCAAGCAGACTCCCTGCTGAGTGTGGATCCTGAGGCAAGCTTGATTCCAGGACCCTGAGATCATGACCTGAGTCAAAATCAAGAGTCAGGGGCGCCTGGGTGGCTCAGTAGGTAAAACCCTCTGCCTTCGACTCAGGTCATGATCTCAGGGTCCTGGGATCGAGCCCCGCATCAGGCTCTCTGCTCAGCAGGGAGCCTGCTTCCTCCTCTCTGTCTGCCTCTCTGGCTACTTCTGCCTACTTGTGATCTCTGTCAAATAAATAAATAAAATCTTAAAAAAAAATCAAGAGTCAGATGCTCAACCAACTGAACCACCCAGGGTATTTATTTTTTATTTTTTATTGTTGAAGTATAGTTGACATATCTTCTATTAGTTTCAGGTGTACAATGTAGTGACTTAACAATTCTATATATTACTCAGTGTTCTCCATGATCAGAGTACTCACAGTCCATCACCATACAAGTTATTACAATATTATTGACTATATTCCGTATGTTGTACTTTCTGTTTCTGTGACTTATTTATAAAATAGGAATAAGAATATACAGATATACATAAAATATTTGTGAAATATAAGGATGTATAAATAGAGTATATTTATAAAATGTAAGGATGTATAAATAAAATATATCTATAAAAGATAAATATAAATTTTATAAATAAGGAAGTTTGTGCTTCTTAATCCTCTTCCCCTGTTTTGCCCATTCCCCCACCCTCTGCCCTTCTGGCAACCACCAGTTTGTTCTCTGTATTTAAGAGTCTGACTTTTGTTAATTTATTTGTTTGTCCATTTTTTTTTTTTAGATTTCCACATAAGTGAAATCATATATTTGTCTATATCTGTATTACTTATTTTACTTAGCATAACATTCTCTAGGTTCATCTGCGTTGTTGTAAATGTCAAGATCTCATTCTTTTTTTAAAGATTTTATTTACTTATTTGACAGAGATCACAAGTAGGCAGAGAGGCAGGCATAGAGAGAGGGGGGAAGCAGGCGCCCCACTGAGCAGAGAGCCAGATGTGGGGCTCGATCCTAGGACCCTGAGATCATGACCTGAGCCAAAGGCAGAGACTTTAACCCACTGAGACATCCGGAGGCCTGATGTCATTCTTTTTTAATGGATGTGTAATATTTCATTGCCCATGCACTTGTGTGAGTGTGTGTACACGGTATCTTCTTTATCCATTAATCTATCAGTGGACACCCGAGTTGCTTCCATATCAGCTATGGCAAATAATGCTGCAGTAAACATAGGGGCACTTACATCTTTTTGAATTAGTGTTTTCATTTTCTTTGGGTAAATACCCAGCAATGGAATTACTGGATAATATGGTATTTCTGTTTTTAATTTTCTGAGGAAACTCCATACTCTTCTCCACAGTGGTTTACATTCCCACCACTGTACATGAGGGTTCCTTTTTCTCCATATCCTTCCCAAAAGATGGGGGTTGGGGGGCACCTGGGTGGCTCACCTGGGTTAAGCCTCTGCCTTCGGCTCAGGTCATGATCTCAGGGTCCAGGGATTGAGCCCCACATAGGGCTCTCCGCTCAGTGGGGAGCCTGCTTCCCCCCTCCCTCTCTCTCTGTCTGCCTCTCTGCCTACTTGTGATCTCTCTCTGTCAAATAAATAAATAAAATCTTTAAAAAAGAAAAAGAGGGGGGTTGGTTTAGGTGACATAGGAATCTAGAACAGGGATCAGCAAACTTTTTCTGTTAATAGCCACATAGTGAGAGTTATCGGCTTTATAAGTCATACTGTCTCTGTGGTAACTTATTCAACTCTGTTGTAGTACAAAAACAACTATAGAGAAGATGTAAACAAATAGGTATGACCGTATTCCAATAAAACTTTATTTTAAAAACAGGTGGTGGGCCAATATGGCTTGAGGGCCATAGTTTGCCAACCCCTGATCTAGAAGATCCACCTTTTCTTTAATCCAAATAATAGTAGAAGAACAGAATGTGGCAGTGAGAGATAGAAGGAAAAATGAGGAATTTATTGACTATCCACAATATGTTTGGTGCTGATAAAACTTTGCATATGCCTCATCTCATTTGTAATAGTCCTTCTGGGTAAGTATTATTATACACAATTACAGAGCACTCAAGTGAAGCTCAGGATGTCACATAACAACAAGATCCAAAATTTAATATATCAGATTCTGAAACTTAGGCTTTTTCCATTCCAATAATTTGACTAGCAAGGGATGTGGGATGAAGGGTTAATCCAATAAACAGAGAAAGGGATGGGACCTATAAAGGAGAACAGTTGGTGTTCTTTAGAGGATGTTGGGGTTTTCCACTAGTGCACTGAGAGTCACACTTTGTTTGATAACCGAGTGATATCTGTACTTCTCATTACTTGAGACACTACTCTGGGCTCTCATTTGTTTATGTGCATTAAGAAAGGAAAAAGTTTTTTTTTTTTTAAGATTTTATTTTATTTACTTAAGAGTGAGGGAGCACATGGGCAGTGGGAGGGGCAGAGTAGAGGGAGAAGCAGGTTCCCTCCTAAGGGTCCTGAGATCATGACCTGAGTGGAAGGCAGACAGTTAACCAACTGAGTCACCCTGGCACCCCAGGAAAATGTTGTTCTTGATTAAACTATAACATGCCATTGATTACAAAATTCATTCCTATTGTAAAGGGGTTAAAATGTAAAATGTTGGGACGCCTGGGTGGCTTAAGCAGCTGCCTTCGGCTCAGGTCATGATCCCAGTGTCCTGGGATCGAGTCCCACATCGGGCTCCCTGCCAAGCAGGGAGCCTGCTTCTTCCTCTGCCTCTGCCTGCCACTCTGTCTGCCTGTGCTCCTCTGTCTGCTTGTGCTCGCTCTCTCTCACAAATAAATAAATAAAATCTTTAAAAAAAAATAAAATGTAAAATGTTGTGCATCTTGGAATCAATAAAATAGGATAAATTACAAGTAACTCACTCACTCCTGTCAACCCTGAGATATATTATTGTTTTCATTTTGCAGCCAAGGAAACTGAGTTTCACAGAATTTGAGTCACTTGATGAGATTTCAAAGTCAATAAATATCAGAACTAGGTGTCTAACACATACCTGTCTGACTTCAGTCACATATTTCCCTATATCACTCTGCTTTCCTAGTCTGTAAAAACAAAACAACAACAACAAGAAGGATCTAGAGAGGATTTCTCCACCAATTCCCACAATTTTATAGATGCAGTCCTTATAAGAAATCCCTTATTTTACATCACTCATAGTGGTTCTGCTCTCCTTGATTGAACTCTACGTAATAGAGATATTGGCACTGGAAGTGAGTTCAGCAGAACCTGCGCTTAGGTTCTATAACTCGGCTTGGGTTATCTATTACAGGTTCTCTAATCTGAATATATTTAAAGGCATGGCTTACCCTGTTGTAAGTGGTAAAACATGTTAGCTGTAAGTTGTAAGTAACCATTATGGCATACAGAACAAACCTATTAAATTATCATCTGTAGATATCTGTAATCAAATGCAGAGTTTAGGTGATTAAGTATTTGGTGACATAGAACATCTTAGTGGAAATAAGGAGTATTATGGGGTTGATGGTTGCTTCTAGGTGCACTAAAGAACCTAAGAAAAATAAATGATGAGCTTTGGGCTTTCATTTCCAGCTTATGATCTAAATAAGGTTCCAGAAATCTTCCCTGCCATAAAAGAAACCCTTCTCTCATGTAACCTCCTGTGTAAGGTTCCTAAAAATCAAACCAATGTCTTATCCTGTGGGTGGTTTGAACATACCTTGAATCACCAAACTGGCAGGGTCTCCCAGATGAAGTTAAAGATTTATTATTATTTATTTATTTTTTAATTTAATTGACAGAGATGACAAGTAGGCAGAGAGGCAGGCAGAGAGAGAGTGGCAAGCAGGCTCCCATCGGGCGAGCAGAGAGCCTGATGCAGGGCTCGATCCCAGGACCCTGAGATCAAGACCTGAGCCAAAGGCAGAGGCTTTAACCCACTGAGCCACCCAGGTACCTACCCCAACCCCCCCAGATGAAGTAAAAGCATTAATTGAGACTCTGAAAAGTGGAATGGGAATATATGTAGGCATATTCTGATGAAACTGGGTCTTGAACCCCTAAATTCCTCCAATCCCTCCTTTGTCTATAACAGCAGCCCATCTTTTCCAGTATGAGGAGATTAGTCTTCCCTTGCTTGAAGAATCTGTAATGAGATTCCCTGAGGTAGTTACTTTGCAGCAGACTGCTGGCTGCCTCCTCACCTTTATTGCTTCTGGATTTATAACCAGATTCAACTTCCAGTAGATACCAGACATGTGACCCATAAGGAATCGCAGTATACACCAAAACAAGATTTTTGCTTATTTATATCAAGAGAAACATGAATGGAATAGGTCTTAAAGGCATTGGTGCAGCTTTTGGGCCTGGCTGACTTTGTTGATGGGATGCACTAAATACAGATGCCAATGTCGGCATATTAGATCAAGCATGTCCATGTGGCTCTAACTATTTGGCTAATTGGTTGGATTGAAATATGGGTCCAAAGGTGGCCTATACTAAGTGAAGTTGAGATGCCAGACTTCTTTGATATAGAGAAAGGTATTCTAAGCTTTGGGGAAATCAGAACATAGAGAAGAGTTATTATGAGACTGGTTTACTCACCCCCCTTAAGTGTGTCCTAGGAGAGCATGGAGAACATTCTTTTTTTTTTTTTTTTATGGAGAACATTCTTTTCACCAAAGCTCTGGAAGATAGATTAGGGGGAGCACCGGCATTTTTGGGGAGTGCTATAGTGGCTATTTTCTACAGTGTGGAGTGACGCCTGCTACTGGATCTGGATCCGAGTTCCAAAGTGGTGATGGCATCTTAGGGCGGGAGAAGCCAGGCTACCAGAGGTGCAGTGAGCTTGGTTACTCTAATGAGTATCACAGTTGAGGCAGATGTCAAATAGAGATCTGTGACTTTGGCTAGTTGATCATGGAGTCCCTGAACTGAAATAGATTACAAAGATCTTAGTTGATTTGTATAAGTAGAAACATTCTGGGTCTGGTGAACAGAGGTCTTAAATATCACGAGACACATCAATTATTTCCCAGCCTTGAGCCAGCTCACTGACCCAGAGCTCCTTGAATGAAAAGAGTGAAGTGCCTTTGAGGAAGGCCCTTGCTACATAGCCAAAAAATTGTGCTATACATCTTCCTCTTTGCCTTCTTCAAAGGTACCCATGGCCATTTACCAGAGTGACTATGAATTAGAGAAAAAAAATCTGAGACATAATCATGCCTTAGTTTGTTTTTTTATTACCAGGCCCTGGCTCTAAACTGATATGAACTCCCAAAGACCCAAAATGCCCATGTGACTCACCAGTCAAGAGGAGGGGCTTATGGACTGATCCACAAAGTTTTGGCAAGCATCCATCTCACTGATGGCCCAGTGGTTCACAAATCAACCTTTGACAATTTCCCAAACTCCAGAATGCAGAGGTAGAATGGATGTCCTAAAAAGTGGCAGAATCTCTATAATGGTTGCCTGACTCATGGCATGAGGGCTGTTATGGTAGAGAAGACCAGGTGGAGCCACCACAACTGCCTCTACCTACAAAAATAGTAAACTAAGAGCAATGTGATATTCATAGAGACATTCAGGTATTAGTGCAGTCACCAAATTACAGAAGGATGCAGGAGTGATGATTCCTACCACATCTCCATTCAGATCACCTGTTCGGTCTATTTAGTCTTTAGTTATAGGACTTCTGGGCTCTCTGTCTTATGCCTGAGGAACTCTTGATTTTTTTTTTTTTAAACTGTGCTGGTGCTTGAAGGTGTTAGAGGGCAAAGCGGTCAGGGAGGTAAAGGTTGAGGGGGAGGTGGATTCTAAGGTCTCAGGGGGAGAACTCCCACTAGGGTGAGAGATGGCAGGAGAGCCTCTTGTTTTACTTTCTCACTTCTGTTGTAGGCTCACTGAAGACCTGAGAACAGCTGGCTTTGTGTTGCTTTCTGCTCTGTCTCATCTCCTTTCCATACCCTCTAAATTTATCCAGTAGTCATGCTAGGCAGTCCTTGAGCCTTCCCCTTCCCAAGGATTTGGGTAGTCCCTTAAATCTGGGATGCTTCTTTCATAAACCTTGTGATGCTTCCAGTCTATCAGCAATCAGCACTGGCCAGGCTGGCAAGAGATAACGCTCTGCATCTTAGAATCAGATCTGTCAGCCGTGATCTTCTCTTATCTGGTGGGCTGTTGGAGGAGGCCTGTTTGTACCAACTGTCCTTTTCACGTGCCTACTTGAAGTTTGTTTGATTTGTGGTTGTTGCCAAGAATGGGGTAGGGCAACTGCTCTGAGCCAGCACAGCAACCAGGGACAGAGGCATAGCCTCAAGGTGTCTTTTATGCTTTCCCATCCATGGGTTCGATTAACTGAAGGGGAGCTACTCAGGACTCTTGATTTAACTTTCCAGGATGTTTTTTTCCATGCAGTCATTCTTCTTTTTGGTTGTTCCTTCTTGCATTTCCTTATCTCTTTACAGAACCATCCAGGAATAGCTTTGTTCCTCCCCTAGGTGCCCTCTGTGATTGATCTAATTTTGAACATTTGGTTGGTATATTGATACTATCATGGTGGATGGACCTAAGCACCAACATCTCGGGTGACTGATTTTTTGATGCCCACTCAGCCAGGATTGTCATAAGGAGAAGAAAGGAATGCATTTCAAACCTAGGGTAAATGTTTCTCATTTAAATGCAAGAGCACACTGTGAAGACCATATTTCTGCGGATTTTTCAAGTTGCTCAACTCCTTCCTGAATTGGGATACAAACTTGCACAGTGACTACAGTTAATAACATTGTATTATATACTTCAAAATTGCTAAGACACTAAATCTTAAATGTTCTTACCATAAAAAATGATAATTATGTGATGTGATAGAGATTTTATCCAAAGCTATAGTGGTAATTGTATTACAGTATGTAAATATATCAAAACAATAGATTATACACTTTAAAATCACACAATGTTACATGTAAATTATATCTCAGCCAAAAAACCCTCACAAAACCCCATAAAGTACACAAATATTAAATATACCCCCAATAAACAGCCTGCAGAGCAAAATGCTTAAATTTTATTTTGACTACTATGACCATACTTCACCCTTGAATCTTCATCTGTGAAGACACACTGCAGTGGCAGGAAACACAAAGAGAATGTGAAAGATATTTATCAGAAATGGTTGGAAAAGGGGTGCCTGGGTGGCTCAGTGGGCTAAGTTAAGTCTCTGCCTTCGGCTCAGGTCATGATCTCAGGGTCCTGATATCTGGATCTCTGCTCAGCAGGGAGCCTGTTCTTCCCTCCCCCATGCCCCCCCGCCACCTGCCTCTCTGCCTACTTGTGATCTCTATCAAATAAATAAATAAAGTCTTAAAAAAAAAAAAAGAAATGGTTGGAAAAGCAGGCTCAGAGCCTGGTCGACAGAACAACCACTCCATTTTGACAAGGAAAGATAGCTCCTACTCCATTCTTCGATTCTCCTCCTGCAGGGGCAATGATCCCACCTCCCCCTTGTCTCCCAGGTCCTCCTCACCCTGGTATGATTGCCAGCACCCCATATGTGGGGGGGCTTTCCTTCTCCTGGGATGATGCCATCGGGAGCTGTTCCTGGAATGAGGGCGCCCGTGGAAGGCCACATGCCAATGCTGTCTGGGTCCCCAGTGGTGATGTCTCCCACCTGCCCCATGATGGTGCCCACTCAGCCAGGAATGACTCCACCAGACAAATAAGGAGAGAGGGGAGCCTCTTTATATCCGTTTTATTTCATTTTTTAAGATTCTATTTGTTTATTTGAGAGAGAGAGAGAGAGAGTGAGTGCAAGCACGGTGGGCGATCGGGGGGAGCAAAGGTGGGTTGAAGCAGACTCTGCACTGAGCGCTGAGGCCGAGGCAGGGCTCTGTCCCATGATCATGACCTAATCATGACCTGAGCCAAAATCAAGAGTCACTTGCTCAGGTCTCTGAGCCACCGGGGTGCCACTCTTGACATCCATTTTATATTACTTGTAGTACTTCCCCAGGAGACCGTGGGGCTATGATGTGACTCTGGGTATTTTCTAATAGCAGGACAAGAAAGATTTGCTTCCCCTTCCTATCAAGAATAGTTTTGGCGGGGATGTAGTGAGATAAAAAAAAAATTTTTTTTCATTTGTATTGTGAAGTGTGAAAATAAAATGTCAACTATTTTAGTTAAAAATCTCAATTTGGGGCGCCTGGGTGGCTCAGTGGGTTAAGCCTCTGCCTTCGGCTCAGGTCATGATCTCAGGGTCCTGGGATCCAGCCCTGCATCAGGCTCTCTGCTCAGTGGGGAGCCTGCTTCCCCCCCTCTCTCGGCCTGCCTCTCTGCCTACTTGTGATCTCTGTCTGTCAAATAGATAAAATCTTCAAAAAAAACCTTAAAAAGTCCCAATTAACTGTCATAAAGTGATATACTCATGAACCTACAACCTAGATCCAAAAAGAGACCATTGCCAGCAGCCCAGAAGCTTGTCTTTGCTCTTCCCAGTTACTGTTTTTCTTTTCCCTAAACGTAACCTCTATCCTGACTTTAATCACCTTAGATTAATTTTGCCTATATGTTTCTAAACTTTATGTAATTAGAATCAACCAGTATGTATTCTTTTGTGTGTGGCTTCTTTTATTAAGTGTTAGGCTTTTGAAGACTCATCCATATGGGTTTTTTGGAATGGTGTTCCTTTATTCTCCTGTATGATTTGTGTTCTATTATGATTATTCTACAATTTGTATATCCATTCTGCGGGATATTGGGAAATCCAGGGTTTTTGCTATTGGCAATAGATCTGCCATGAGCAGTATGCATCAGTATCTTTTTTTTTTTTTTTAAAGATTTTATTTATTTATTTGACAGAGAGAGAGATCACAAGTAGGCAGGGAGGCAGGCAGAGAGAGGGGGAGGGGGGAAGCAGGCTCCCTGCTGAGCAGAGAGCCTGATGCGGGGCTCCATCCCAGGACCCTGAGATCATGACCTGAGCTGAAGGCGGAGGCTTAACCCACTGAGCCACCCAGGTGCCCCTATGCATCAGTATCTTATTGCAGTTCTTAATTTATATTTCTCTGAAGATTAATACTGCTGAAAAATGTTTTTTTACATACTTATTGGCCACTTTGAGACTTTGATTTGCAAAACGTGTGATATTTTGCTCATTTAAAAAATGCCTGGGTGGCTCAGTCGGTTAAGTGCCTGCCTTGAGCTCAGGTCATGCTCTTGGGGTTCTGGGATCAAATCCCGCATCAGGCTCCCTGCTCATTGGGGAGCCTGCTTCTCCCTCTGCCTGCTGCTCCCTCTGCTTGTGTTCTCTCTCTCTCTCTGTCTCTGTCAAATAAATCTTTTAAAAAAAATTACATTGTTCAGGGGTGCCTGGCTGGCTCAGTAGGAGGAGTATGCAACTCTTGATCTTGGGGTTTGAGTTTGAGCCCCATGGTGTAGAGATTACTTAAAAATAAAATCTTAAAAAAATTACATTGCCTGCATATATTTCAGTGATTTGTGGAAGTTTTGTGTCTTTATATGTTCTGATATGAGTCCTTTGTCAAATATATGCATTGCAAATATTTTCTTCCACTTTGTGGTTTGCCTTTTCACCCTCTCATCTTTTCATGAACAAAATTCTTTTTAAAGATATTTTCCTTTATGATTAGTGTTTTTTGTGTCTTGTTTAAGAAAATTCTTACCCACCTGGAGGTTGTGAAGGTAGGCTTCTATATTAACTTCTGAAGTTTTCTTTGGGAGACGATTTTGTTTTATTTTACTTTTAAAAGATTTTATTTGTTTGTTTGACGATGAGAGAGAGAAAGATAATAAGAGCACTAGAATGAGTTGAGGGGGAAGGGGCTGAGGGAGAGGGAGAAGTAGACTCTTTGCTGAGCAGATAGCCTGATGCAGGCTCCATCCCAGGACCCTGG
Source organism: Taxidea taxus jeffersonii (assembly GCA_003697995.1). NCBI lineage: Eukaryota > Metazoa > Chordata > Mammalia > Carnivora > Mustelidae > Taxidea > Taxidea taxus. The sequence goes on along the minus strand of RCUC01124703.1, from coordinate 36,625 downwards.
GATCATGACCTGAGCCGAAGGCAGACCTTAATGAATGAGCCACCCAGGCACCCCTATTTTCAAATTTTGGTGGGTTATGTTTTTCTAAGAATCAGTCAATTTTCTAATCAAGATTTTCAGATTAATTGTCATAAAGTTATACTATAATTAAAAAATATTTTTAGGGGCGCCTGGGTGGCTCGGTGGGTTAAAGCCGCTGCCTTCGGCTCAGGTCATGATCCCAGGGTCCTGGGATCGAGCCCCGCGTCCGGCTCTCTGCTTGGCGGGGAGCCTGCTTCCCTTCCTCTCTCTCTGCCTGCTTCTCTGCCTGCTTGTGATCTCTGTCAAATAAATAAATTTGACAGAGATCACCAGTAGGCAGAGAGGCAGGCAGAGAGAGGAGGAAGGAGGCTCCCCGCTGAGCAGAGAGCCCGATGCGGGGCTTGATCCCAGGACACTGGGATCATGACCCGAGCCGAAGGTAGAGGCCTTAACCCACTGAGCCACCCAGGTGCCCCCAAAATATTTTTAATGTCTGCAAAATGTGGAGTAATGCCAAACTTAGGAAGAAACTGAAATAGCATTAGGGTGGGAAAGACACGGTAAGGCAGTAGAGATACGGTAAGGTTTTAGAAACCAGGTGCTCCAAAAGAGTGTTCAGAATCTGTTAGAGAAGGTGGACAGATGACAATATACATAAGAAAGAGGCAGGGGCCCTGAGCATACCAGGACTCTTCTCAACCTAAGTCAAGTTGGATGGGGGATAACTTAACTTCTTTCCTCTTTCTCCCCCCCACCTCCTCTTTTTTTGTTTTTGGGCCCTCAGCAGGAAAATGAGATGTCCTTTAAGACTTTTCTGCTGGGCAGAGTAGCCTGGGGAGAGGGGTGAGTGTGTGAGCATTTTTATTTATTGTAAAGTTTTGTGGGAATTGCTGGTCCTAGTGGAGATTGGGGAAGTCCTAACCAGTGTCATGATTTGCCTTTAACAAATTGCAGGGTGGAGGGACCAGCTTTCTCCAGACTGCTTCTTGAATTGGGGAGAATCCTGGGAGTAATAGAATGAAATGAAAGCCAGGTTAGGATGTTGGTTTTCTCAAGTTTATCACTTCTTCATCGTGAGCCTCATCAAGATCATGGGAAATTCTGACTTGCATGAAGGCATTTATTTCTCTATCCTATCTATTGCTTTTCAGAAAGCTGATAAAGGAAGTCACATTTTTTTCCCCAAAGGAAACATTAAGCAGTCTTAAGATAAGGGTGATACCCTAGGCCTGTGACTCTTTCATCTACCGTTTTTTTCCTAAGGTTACTGCTTACGGAAAATGGTGACTGCTTACGGAAAATGGGTCCCTTAGCTCACTCTTGGGCCTGAGACTTAACTAAAGCTTCCCTCTGGGAGAGAGGGTGGGCCCTTCTCCCACTGAGCTTCTTCTCTTTGCCTGTCAAGGATATCTAGGTATCAGCTGGATGGAATTCAAGAGAACTTGGTCCTGGGAACATCCCAGCCCGAGGCTCTGAGATATTTTATAGAGAGGGTCTTGTGTGGTTAATGTGATCCTGCCATCTCGTGGGGAACAAATGAAGAACTGATGGGGTTATAGGGTGAGGGTGTTTAACTCAGAACAGAGTGGACGTGCCTGGGTTGGGGTGGGGCAGTTGTGTGGGGCAGGTGTCTGGAAGCATTATACGGACTGTCATATGGTATGTGCTTTGTTTGTACCTATGTTTTCATACATAGGGTGGAACAGGGCAGAGGTTGAATTCCAGATACTTTCTGACCAGGTTGCTGTCTATCTGACTAGGCAGATGGGGGAGGCGGGGATGCACGCTGGTGGGGAAGGAGGTGATTAGGAGAGCTAAAGCCCTCTTGCTGCTCAAAGTGGTTACATCTTGGGGAGTACTGGCCTGGCAGTTGAGACACCAAGCTTCCCATCCTGGCTCTGGGGATAAATCCCTGAATGGCCTCAGGTGGTCACTCCCCTTCTGTGCCTCAGTTTCTTCATATTCCATAGGAGGAAGTTGTTCTACATTGGTGGGTTTCAAAAATTTTATTTTAAAAAAGATTTTATTTATTTATTTCACAGAGAGAGAGAGGATGAGAGAGAGAGAGAGAGAGAGCATGAGAAGGGGGAAGGTCAGAGGGAGAAGCAGACTCCCTGCCAAGCAGGGAGCCTGATGCAGGACTCGATCCCTGGACTCCAGGATCATGACCTGAGTGGAAGGCAGCTGCTCAAACAACTGAGCCACCCAGGAGCCCCCAAAATTTTATTTTTTTAAGGCCAGGTATATCTTTTTTTTTTTAGATTTTATTTATTTATTAGTTAGAGAGAGAGGGAGCGTGAGCGCAGGCAGACAGAGAGGCAGGCAGAGGCAGAGGGAGAAGCAGGCTCCCTGCCGAGCAAGGAGCCTGATGTGGGACTCGATCCCAGGACGCTGGGATCATGACCTGAGCCGAAGGCAGCTGCTCAACCAACTGAGCCACCCAGGCGTCCCAAGGCCAGGTATATCTTTTATGAAGGAAAATTTTATACTATGTCTGTATCCAAAAGAGTTTTGGAGATATGTTCTTCTGATTGAAGTCAGGGACTGGGGACCTGAGATTGTTTCATAGATTACCTTCCTTTCCATATCCAGGGGCTTCACAGAGCAGTTTAAAAGCCATGGAACAAGACGATAAATACACAACCTTCCATTCTAGTGTCAGTAGAACGTATTTCTAGGACCAATGAGCTAAAGAACTGAAATTGTGATAATTTTAGTCTTTCTATCCATGATCATGGAATACCTCTTCATTTGTTTAGTTCTTCTTTGCTGTCACTCCTCAGCTTTGTAGGTTTACTTATATCAATCATACACATATTTTGTTAAGTTTATACTTAAGTATTTCATTTTTTGGGTACTAATGTAAATGATATTGTGTTTTTAATTTCAAATTCCACTTGTTCATTGCTGGTATATAGAAAAGTGATTGATTTTTGTTTCCTAAACTTGTAGCCTGCAACCTTAGTTTCAATTGGGGCTTTTTTTTGTTGTTATTCGTTCTTTTTAGATTTTCCATATAGACAACCACATCATCTGCAAATAAACACAGATTTTTTTTCTTCCTTCCCAATCCATGTACATTTTCCCTCCCTTTCTTGTAGCATTTCATCCCCTAGAACTTCCAGTATGATGTTAAAAAGGAGTGGTGAGACATTGTTGCCTTGTTCCTGATCTTAATTGGAAGAATTCTAGTTTTTCACCATTAGGTATGATAATAACTGTAGGGTTTTTTTTTTTAAGATTATTTATTTATTTATTTGTTAGAGAGAGTGAGCATAGGCAGACAGAGTGGCAGGAAGAGGCAGAGGGAGAAGCAGGCTCCCTGCTGAGCAAGGAGCCCGATGTGGGACTCGATCCCAGGACACTGGGATCATGACCTGAGCTGAAGGCAGCCACTTAACCAACTGAGCCACCCAGGCGTCCCTGTAGGGTTTATTTTTTAAGCCATAGATTTTTTTGTAGATATTCTTTATCAAGTTCAGGAAGTTCCCCCTGTATTTTTAGTTTCCTGGAAGTTGTTATCATAAATCAGTGTTAGAGTTTATCAGATGCTCTTTATACATCTATTGATAAATCATGTGATTTTTATTTTTTAGCTTGTTGGAGTGATGGATTACGTTAAGTGACTTTCAATTGCTGAGCCATCTTTGCACACCTGGGTAAATCCTACTTGGTTGGAGTGTATAATTCTTTTTAAAACATTATTGCATTTGATCTGATGATGTTTTGGTAAGGATTTTTGCATCTGTGTTCATGAGAGTTACTGGTGTGTAGTTTCTCTTCTTGTCCTGTCTTTGTCTGGTTTTGGTATTTGGGTATAGCTGGCCCCACAGAATGAGTTAGGAAGTATTCTGCTTCTATCCTCGGAAAGATATTGCAGAGAATTGACGTAATTTCTTCTTTAAAATGTTTAGTAGAATTTATTAGTGAACCCATCTGGGCTTGCTGTTTGCTATTTCAGAAGATTATTCATTTATTGGTAATTTCTTTACTAGATACAGACCAATTCAGATTATCTATTTCTTCTTGTGTTGGGTTTGGCAAATTGTGTCTTTCAGGGAGTTGGTCCATTTCATCTAGGTTGTCAAATTTGTGGGGACAGAGTTACTCAAAGAATTCCGCTTTAAATATTTATTTATTTAAAAGATTTTATTTGTTTGTTTGTTTGTTTTTTTGTTTATTTGACACACACATACACAGACAGTGAGCGAGGGAACACAAGCAGGGGAGTGATAGAGGGAGAAACAGGCTTCCCACTGATCAGGGAGCCCGATGCAGGGCTCTGTCCAAGGACCCTGGGATCATGACCTGAAGGCAGTTGCTTAATCAACTGAGCCACCCAGGTGCCCCAAAGAATTCCTTTTAAAAATAAAGATTTTATTTATTTAATTAGAGAGAGTGTGGGAAGGGAGTAGGGGGAGGGACAAAGGGAGAGGGGGAGAGAGAATCTTCAGCAGACTCCAAGCTGAGTGTGGAGCTTGCCAAGGGGCTCAGTTTTACAACCCTGAGATGAAATCAGGAGCCAGCCACTGAGTCTCCCAGATGTCTCTCAAAGAATTTCTTGATTATTCTTTTAATGTCCATGAGATTTGTAGTGATGTCCCTCTTTTAATTTTGGTGTTCATGACCTATGTCCTCTCTCTTTTTTTCCTAGTTAGCTGGATGCTTATTAATTTTTTTTAAAAGATTATTTATTTATTTGACCGACAGAGGCAACAAGTAGGCAGAGAGGCAGGCAGAGAGAGAGGAGGAAGCAGGCTTCCTGCTGAGCAGAGAGCCCGATGCAGGGCTTGATCCCAGGACCCTGAGATCATGACCTGAGCTGAAGGCAGAGGCTTAACCTACTGAGCCACTCAGGCGCCCCTGGATGCTTATTAATTTTACTGATCTTTTCAAAGAGTCAGCTTTTGGTTTAATTGAATTTTCTCAATTGATTTCCTGTTTTCAATTTCCTCTCTTTGTTCTAATTCTATTATTTCTTTTCTTCTGCTTACTTTGGATTAAAATTTTCCTCTTTTCCTAGTTTCCTAAGTTGGGAACTTAGATGATTGATTTTAGAGATAGCTTCTTTTCTAATAATACAGGCGTTGACTGCTTTAAACTTCCCTTTAAGCACTGCTTTTGTTGCATCTCACTAATTTTAGATAAGTCATGTTTTTATTTAGCTCAAAATATTTAAAAATTTTTCTTGAGATTTCTTCTTTGACCCATACATTAATTAATCTCCATATATTTTGTATTTTTTTCGCTTACTTTGTATTATTGATTTATAGTTAAATTCTGTTGTGGTGCAAGAGCAGATACTGTGTGATTCCTATCTTCCAAATTTGCTAAGGTGTATTTTATGCCCAGAATGTGGTTTATGTTGGTGAATATTCCATGTGATTATGAGAATAATATGCATTCTGCTGCTGTTGAATGAAGGAGACTGAAGATTTTTCTTGTATCAAGTTGACTGATGGTGTTGCTTAGTTTTCTACCTCTGGATGTCCATTTTTGAGAGGTATTAAGGTGTCCAGCTATGATGGTGGATTCACCTCTTTCTTTTTGCAATTTTACTAGTTTTTGCTTCATATAGTGTGATGCTCCCGTGGACAGGCACATGCATCTTAAGGACTGTTGTATCTTTGTGGAGAATTAACCCCTTTATCATTATGTAATCCCTTTCATTATCCCTGATAACTTTCCTTGCTTTGCAGTCTGGTCTCCTCAAGTTAATATAAGATTAGTATTTCTTTTGATTAGTATTACTGTATTGTATTTTCCTCCATCCATTTACTTTTATTATTTATTTTTTAATATTTTATTGATTTATTTGAGATAGAGCAAGCAAGTACAGTCAGGGCGAGGGGCAGAGGGAGAGGGAGAAGCAGACTCCCCTCTGAGCAGGGAGCCCAAAATGGGGGCTTGATCCCAGGACTCCGAGATCAAGATCTGAGCAGAAGGCAGATGCTTAACAGGCTGAGCCACCCAGGCATCCTTACAGAGAGCAGACCTTAAGAACAACAGAGTGTTCTGTTTCATTTCAGAATGGGTCCTTTTCCTCCTCTCTCTGCCAGAAGCATGAGGGGATTTTTCTTCAGTATTTACTGTGAAAACTTGGTAAGCTCTAAAAAGTAAATCTCACAAAAGTGTGGGGTCCCCTTATGACCAGTCTTCCTGGAGTTTTTAACTCTCAGACTGTCTACACTGAACCTCCAGCAATTTGTCAATTATAGCTCGGGTTTACCTACACCAGCACTGGTTCCCACAGTGGTTTCTGCTCCCGAGTCTCTGTTCCAGTGAGTCGTGACTCCCTGTATTTGCCTGTCAGTCTCTCCAGTCATGAGGTAGTGGTTTGCCCTGTGTCCCCCTATCTCTTATGGTTCCAAGAAGAGTTGATTTTTTTAGTCTGTTCAGCTTTTTACTTGTCGTTTGGATGGTTTGTCAGCTTCCAAGCTCCTTACATGCAGGACTGCAGCTGAAAGTCCCAACATGGGAAGTTTTATAAGCTTCTCAGGTAGTTATGATGTGTAGCTGGGGCTGAGAACCACTGGGAGGATCTTCTCAGGGACTCTTAACTTTAGGCTGGTTGTGATTAGTTGGATTAGATGTTGCCAGATCAATGCTGGTAGACCCTAGGGTTTTGTGGCCCCATATCCAAATGATCCTTATTTGTCCACTTTCATATTGCCAAAACCAGTTTTGTTTCCAAGATTTTATGATGTTTTTGGGTTACTTATTTCCAATTCAAGGTCTTTCTGACAATTCTGGGATAGATAACCACTTACAGCTTTGGAGAATGGGAAGTTCCAGCCCTAATTTTCAGCTTTCTCTGCCACCAGGATCCTGTGGCAGCCTTAATAATAAGTCACTTTTTGGTGACAGGGTGTGCCCCATGGGAAGGAGAGGACCCATCAGGTCACTTTGAGAGCACTTTTCTGCTCTGTAATTTCTGTACTCTGTATATACAGCAATGCTTCTGGGGTTTGGTGTATTTTTGGGGGTAGACTGAGGCAAGGAAGGATCATACAAGATAGCCTCACTGGGGTGCTATGGAAATGTCAGTGCTGGAATAAGCCAGGCCTCTGAGGATAGGATTTGTTACATAACATTCAGCTGAATACATTTTAAAGATCTAATTGGCTTGGGACGCCTGGGTGGCTCAGTGGGTTAAGCCGCTGCCTTCGGCTCGGGTCATGATCCCGGCGTCCTGGGATTGAGTCCCCAGTCGGGCTCTCTGCTCGGCGGGGAGCCTGCTTCTCCCCTCCCCTCTCTGCCTACTTGTGTGATCTCTGTCTATCAAATAAATAACTAAAACCTTAAAAAAAAAGATCTAATTGGCTTGACTAAATGATTCATGAATCAGGCAGCATCCCATCTAGAAAACAGAGGGTCACTCTGAGGAGGTGCACAAAATGGAGGGTTTTTCTAGAAGGAGAACAGGGCAAGAAAGCAAAAGATGAGGATTGTTTTAGGCAGTGTGGCTTTTCCTTACAGAAAAAGCAAAGGGTCTTATCATCCAGGTTACCTCGTCTTCCTTAGGGGCATGGAGAGGGCCCATGTGGCAGATTAATTGGCACTGACTAAAAAATTCCTGATTGACTATTTAAGACTACTTTTTTGGGGGAAGTTTGAAATTACAATTAGACTAGGTATCAAGCCCTGGTTTGGGGACTTGATCTAGGTGAAGACATTTTGGGCTTATGGTTTTCTTTTCTTTTTTTTTAAAGATTTTATTTATTTATTTGACAGACAGGTAGGCAGAGAGACAGGCAGAGAGAGAGAGGAGGAAGCAGGCTCCCCGCTGAGCAGAGAGCCCAATGTGGGGCTCAATGTGGGGCTCAATCCCAGGACCCTGGGATCATGACCAGAGCCGAAGGCAGAGGCTTTAACTCACTGAGCCACCCATGTGCCCCTATGGTTTTCTTTTTAACAGGATGGTTACTTACCTCTTAGAGGGTTACCAGAACAGGATCAGCCAACAAGAACAGGAGCAGCAGCATTGTCTCAAAAGGCTGAATGGGTCTGAAATGGTGTGTGTTTTCTTTTTCCAGGCTTTTCAATCCTAGAAGTGAAGTAGAAGGGGCAGGCTCAGTGATCAACAATTTCCTCCTGGTTCTATTGATTCTCTAGATGAACCTTTACCATATCCCTCTTCCCCCCACACAGAAAGACCTTTGTGGTGATTCTCTAGAGATGAACCTTTACTGTATCCCTCTTCCCCCCACACAGAAAGGTCTTTGCAGGAACCACATTTTCTGTTGATAGCATGACCACATTCACCAGGAGACTCTGAGTGGAGGGGGGGGGGCTTTGATATTAGCCAGAAATGGTATCCCTTTCCCCTAAGACAGATCCTTTAACAGGGAGGATCAATTTGACCTCTCATGCCTTGGATTTGTGAGTGGGTAGGTGTATACTTCCCAACATAGCATACATCTACCCAAACCCACTCTTTGTAGAACTTTATTTTTTGAAAGTTGGAGTTGTTTTTATTTGTTTGTTTGTTTTTTTGGTATAAATGCAAGAGTACCAAGCACCAGTCTCTCTCTCCTAAAACATAACTAGGCAAGAGCCTAGTTGTCCATCAACTTCTGGGTAGTTTCAGGTAAAACTGCTAAATGTTGGGGCTGGGGCTGAGGATGGGGATGAAGTGGAGATGGGGTGTTGACAAGAGTAGGGAGAAGATAAGGTAATGACAGAGTAGGAGAGTTTGAGAGGAGGTTTTTTTTTTTAAAAATATTTTATTTATTTATTTGATAGAGAGAGAGAGATCACAAGCAGACAGAGAGGCAGGCAGAGAGAGAAGGGGAAGCAGGCTCCCCACCGAGCAGAGAGCCCGATGTGGGGCTCAATCCCAGGACCCTGAGATCATGACCTGAGCCAAAGGCAGAGGATTAACCCACTGAGCCACCCAGGGGCCCGAGAGGAGGGTTTTGACAGACCAACACACCTGAGTTCTTGGCGTGGTCCCAGGTTGTCCTGATAAAGCTAACATTGTTCTCTTCCTGACAGCTCAAAGATTTAAGAGAACTCACCCCAGGGCTGTGCTGGCCCCTTTCCTTTCTAGGTCTCCTATTTTAATGGAGCTGGTTAGTACCTATCAGTGTACTTTGAGACTGTGACTTTCTTAAGACATGAATATTTTCCCTAAGTAAAATTTGCACCCATGCTAAATATTCAAATGTTTAAAACCAATGAGCAGGGATGCCTTCAGCTCAGGTCACAATTTCACATCCTGGGATCAGCCCTGTGTGGGGCTTCCTGCTCAGTGGGGAGTCTGCTTCTTGCTCTTCCTCTCCCTCTGCCCCCTCCCCAGCCACGCTCATGTTCTCTCTCTCTCTCTCAAACAAATAAAATAAAATCTTAAAAAAAAAAATGAACGCACCAATGAGTAGCTCTGGTTAAGTGTTGTGGGGCAGGGCCTGGTCCCTTTCTTCTCCTCCCCTTTCAGGCAGGACAATAATTCGAACCTCACCTGACATGATGGACTCTGACTGGCAGGTTGTCCATCAGAGCAATCCTGCAGATGCAATGGTTGAGCTCTATTGGGAGAACTGGAAACTCACTCCTGCAAGTCAAGTTGCCTGTTGTTGCTAAGAAGTAAAATCCTCAGGATTGCATGCTCAAGTGTGTTTCTTGAGAGGACGTTTCGGTTGATGAGACCAGGAATCAGTGTAATGTGGACTTGGTAAGAGCAGATCTCTATGTCAAAGTGAATATGATGTTTGAATATAGCTCATTCTGTTCCTACCCAAAAGAGAGAAGGGTGTTCTCTAGGGGCAAGCAGATCACCTAATATCATTTTAAGAGGAAAAAAGAAATGCAACAAGATTTTGCTCTGTCATAAGGCAGAGATAACACGGCATTGCTATTTTAATTTTATGTGGACACTGTCTACTTAAACTTCATGTATTTGATATTGTCCTTTGAAATAATAATGTACATAATGACATACAGTTTTTAAGATAGCCAACAAAATGTAACTCTCTAAAAAAAGATGAAAAAAAATTGCTGTTTAAGTGGCAGAAATATAGTATACTCTTTCCATACATGTTAATTGTTTAATTAGTCTTACAGTTAGTTACTAATGACCACAGTAAACAATCTTATTGTGGAATAGTTTAAAAATGGCATACAGTAAGAGAAAATTAAATAATAAAGAATAAAATAAATTTTCAAAACACCTAGGTAAACACTCAGTCTTAAAAACTTAGATGTGTGTGATTATTCATTACACATTATATTATCATGTTTTACTTTTTGTTATCTATTTTGGCTAAGTACCCAGGTAACACTCTACAAATTAGTGTCCTGGTACTGGGAGAAATACACTGGGGTGAATTTTGACCTTCTGAACTTTTTTGCAGGGGCAGCATAGTGTTTCTCCTAAGATTGTGTTGACAGGGATGGATGCAGAGCTCATTGTCCTGGGAGGGCAGAAGTGTAAGTACAAATAGCGTGGTTTAGGTGGGCAGAGATGGGGTAACTGTAGTGCCCACATCTTCAGTGTCCTCTCCCTCTCAGCACCCGTGCTCTTTGGACCAGCTGTCTGGAGGCGAGTTGCACTTTCTGTCCAGGCTGGGAGGTCCCAGGTCCTTTGCATTCTGATCCCATTTCTTCAGCATCCCTGTTGACTGCAGAGGTGACAGAAGACACTTCTCGAAGAACCCCAGCTCTCAATATCCCTATTCTCTGTCTTTCTGTACCTGTCCAACTTACTCTTGGGGCATCCTCCTTTCCCCAGATGCACTCAGACATCGTTATCAAAGTCACCAGCCCTCACCTCTGCAACTCTGCTATAGTTAGTGTCCAGTTATAGTTGGTGAATTGCAAGGGTCTAGTTTCTCCTGACTCCGATGTTCTGCCCCGGGGGTGGAGGCAACAGGTCTCTGTAGGCAGCAAGTCTGCAGAAGCTATTGGTTTGGTCATGGGCTAGTTTTTAGGGTACAAGTCATTATTTTAGTCAACATTTTTTGTGGAGTTTTGTATAGCTTTAGAGTCTAATCAAAAATAAGAAAACGAGAGCAGTGGTCTGTACTCTGGTGGGGGTTGGTGTGGCTTCAGGGTTTAAGAGAAGAACACTGGCTATGGATAGGCGCTTGGCTTGCTTGCATCTCTTGGCTATTGTGAACTCTAGTTGTTCTAATACCATCTATTAAGAGTTCATTGTTTCTCAGCAATTTGCCACCTTTATCAGATATTAAATTGAGCTTTGCATGCAACTTCAATTCTGTCCCTTCGGTCTGCCTGTCCTATACCTAGCACCGGGATACGGTTTCAGAGTCTGTTTTAATATCTAGTAGGGGACTCTCCGTTAGGGTGGAGAGTAGAGAGCTTTGCCCAGGAGAGAGAGATCCTTCCATTCTTCTCCAAGGCAGTGGGGGGAGGATAAATGGGGGACTGGATGGCTCAGAGAAGGGAAGAAGCTCCTTGGGTCCCCATGATGGTGTGGGAGGGGTTATTTGGTCCCAGGGAAGAACCTCATTTTCCTGGAGGAGCTTAGACTCCATTCTGGCATGTGTTTTTTTGTGCTCCGAAGTACGTTCAATGAACACAAGAGAAATCAGTTCTTTCCACTCTAGACATGGACATTTATTAAGGCTCTGACACCCTCCCTGGAGCCGCCCCAGGGCAGAGTCACTCAAAGCGTGGGGGGCTGGTCTGGGGGGTTGGTCTGGCACTGCTGTTTCAAGCGTCTCATTGTTCTGTTAACCCAGGGCATGAAGCTTTCAATCCTGGTGAAGACAGCTGGAGGAGACCCCCTCCTATCTCCATAGGAGACAATACCCTGGGCCACACCGTTACACACCAGGGGGCCTCCGGAGTCCCCCTGTGGGCATGGAGAGAAAGAGACCCTGAGCAGGGCCTCCCTGCTGCTCCCCCTGGCTCTCAGAGAAAGCAGGGACAGGTGGGTGTGATGGGAGGACGGTGGAAGTATTGAAGTTAGCTGGGCTTCAGGCCTGGCTGCAGTTACTGCCTCTCACTCAGCCCATGTCAACATACCTTCCCCTTCTGCAGGAAAACCCAGCACATACATATGTTGTGTGCCCGGTGCTCCTCCCGTCGCCCCCTCCCCCACCTGATTGATGGGAGAAGCCCCCACCTCACTCTGCTCTGACCCCACCAGACAGGGCAGGGGTGTGGGGTTAGTGGGGCTGTAGCTTGTTCCTACTGCCCAGCCTGCCCAGGCCCCGGTGTCAGGCACTGTTGGCAGATGCCCATGGCCTTACCATGAAGGCGGACTTCCTCTCCCTTGGGTTGCCCACGCAAATTTGTGTTTGGCTGTCATAGAAACTGAAGCGATTGGAGCATCTCGAATTGCTCTCCACGGTTAGCTGCACCTCGTGAAGTCTGTTTGTTCTCCTGTTTAGGCCCAGCAGGCCCCAGCCTGCCACAGTGCACCTGGCCCCGGGTCTCACCCTGGCCCTCGCCTGAGGCAGAGTCACTGGCCGCACAGCTGACGTCTGTCTCATTCTCTTTGCCAGCTGCGGGGAGGAGGGCAGGCCCTCAGGGATTGTCTGTGCCGCTAGGCCCACAGTCTATCCCCATCCTGGGACTCTGCCTCTGCTTTCTCCCCAGAATCCCAGGATGGCGAAGCTCCCAGCACTGGGTGCCGACTGGCTGGGCAGGAGAACCAGAGGGTGGGGCGGGCGGTACCTGCAGTAACATGATGTCATTCCTGTTGGTCTGGGGATCATAGTTAGGGTGGCGGATGGCTCTGAGAGTGCTGGTGCGCTGTTGGGTCCGTTCCTGTCTCCGAATGTTGTGGGCCCCCAGGGTGACAGTGATAGTTCTGCAAAGGAGAGGTAGCCTAGAGGTAGGTGTGAGCCTCAGCTCTGGCCCCCAGGCTCTGCAGGGCAGGTGGGCTGCCCAGGGTGGCAAAACTGCAGCTGAGGGAGTTGAGGAGACAGGGCGGGTGGAGGGGGGGCAGCGGTTTTCAGGGGCCCAGCCTTTTGTGCTTCTCCTCAGCCCTGAGCTGGGGTGGTGGGAACCCCCAGTGACTGCATTTTGCTTCCCCTGGGATAAGTTGAGAAATAGCTGAAATAACTATCTTGAACCCCAGCACGTGCCTTCCTGTCCTCCTGGTCTTTTTGATCATGTCCTCCTTTTCTCCTCATTCGTCCTGGCCTGTTCTCCGCCCCCAAAGTCCCACTGGTCTCTTTTTCACTCCTTCAAGGCTGGAGCCCTGCTTTCCCATGGCTGGCCTGCGGCTCCCCTTGGTCCACAGTCCTGGCTGTAGTCCTGGCTGTCTGTCACCCCCAACCCCCCCACCCCCCAACCCTCAGCTGCTCACCTTCCCCAGCAGTGAGCTGCCGTCAGCACGAAGTCATTTCTCACCAGGAACCCCCCGCAAACTTTGAGCCCATTTTGAGACTCGATTAGGAGAAATGCCATATAGGGGTGGGAATGAGGCCTGGCCTCTCGGCCTCCGATGATCTCCCCTGGAAGGAAGCATTTGGCACTTACCTCTGTGCTGGCAGAACCCATACTGTGGGCACCAGGGTGGTGGCTGCAGAAAGGCTGGCTGATGGGGAGGGGGAGAGATGATGCAGGGGAAGGAGGAGCTGGGAGTGAGAGCTGGGTCTACAGGGTACCACACTTTGGAGAGGGCTCTTGCATTCTGCAGGAAGCACTGCTGGCTCCCCGTCCCAGACCTCAGCGCCCTTCCAGCTCCCCAGAGAGCAGCACCACTCTCTTCCGAAGTTCCCTGAGACTTTTCCTCGGGGGAGTCTCAGGTCCTTCCAAGGCCTGCTCATGACCAGCATGGGTCATTTTTCCAGAATCTAGACAAGAGCTGATGGTAGTTCCTGCGCTATTGGCTAGGCTCGGACCAGTGGGCAGCAGGATGAATTTAGAGAGCACGTTAATCTCACATGTAGTATGTGCTGGGGCAATTCCAAGAGTTTTATTTATTTATTTATTTAAAGTATTTTTTTTTTTTTAAAGATTTTATTTATTTATTTGACAGACAGATATCACAAGTAGGCAGAGAGAGAGAGAGAGAGGGGGAAGCAGGCTTCCTGCTGAGCAGAGAGCCAGATGCGGGGCTTGATCCCAGGACCCTGAGATCAAAACCTGTAGAGGCTTTAACCCACTGAGCCACCCAGGCGCACCCCAAGAGTTTTACAAAGTATACTAACTTAAGTCTTGTAGAACTCTAGGAGGTATGCATTGGTATCATTCCTGATTTATAAACAAGGAATCTGAGCAGCTGTGAATTCAAATAACTTGCCCAATGATACAGTCAGGAGGTGTCTAGGCAGTCTGGCTCCAGGGTCCTAGGAAAGGGGACAGTCACTCACCTGCCCCAGCTCCAGGGGGTAGGAGAAAGGCCATCAGGAGCAGGAGCAGTGGCATCTTCTTGGGAAGGCTGCCCCAGGCAGGTGCTGCAGGTGCTCTCTCCTGCCTGATTTGTAGCCGCCAAGAGAGGAAGTCTTGGGAGGGGGCGGGAGGAGGGATCGAGAACAGTTCCATGCTTCTGCTGGTGTGATAGGTTTCGTCACCCAAGGCTGCCCAGGAGGCTTGCCCACCAACTGCCAGTGATCTGGGGGGAAGAGAGTAGTCTGAGCAAACGCCACGTCTCCTGCACAGCAGCTGATTCAGTGCTGGCAGCCTAAGTGGGAACCTGGGGCAATGGGGAAGGGGGCTTGGGGTGCCCGGTCCTAGAACCCTAAACCCACCAAATTCGATAATACCCCAACAATGTGTGAAAACTGGTAGTTGCCCGTCTCCCCCATTTCCAACCTCTCCAGGGTAGAGCCTCAGTCCTTTGGAACTTCAGAGTTCCTCTAAATAAATGCACATTTCCTAGATTGCTTATTTAATTTATACCTTAGTGAGGTGTGGAAATGGGTGAATGAAAGACAGGTGTGCGGTGAGGGTGAGATGTGTTGAGAACACCAGGAATAAGTCGGAAGAGGCAAAAGAGGGAGGAGGAAGCCTGCCTGTCTTGACCCTCTGGCCCCTGGACCCCCTGCTCATACCTTAGCTGCTCCCAATTCTTTCTAGAAGTTGTGAAGGCGGATTGAGTAACTCTTCTGAGTGGGTGCAGGGCATTGCCCCGGAAGGAAAAGGGAAGAACAAGACTCTGCTGCTGGTAATTACTTTCTCAGGACACTTGAGCCCCCAACAAACGCTCAGTGAAAATTATGACACAGTTGAAGATTTCTGTTTTCTTGCTTCCTTTTTTTTTAATTTAAAAGATTTTATTTATTTATTTGACAGAGAGACACAGTGAGAGGGAACACAAGCAGGGGGAGTGGGAGAGGGAGAAGCAGGCTTCCCGCTGAGCAGGGAGCCCGATATGGGGCTTGATCCCAGGTCCCTGGGATCATGACCTGTCTTGGGATCATGACTGGATCCGAAGGTAGACGCATAACGACTGAGCCACTCAGGCGGCCCTGTTTTCCTGCTTCCTACTCAAGATGAGGGCTTTTGTGTCCCAGAAGGTCCCCTGAGCACAGAAAAGACTGTGTCTAAAAGAAAAGCAACTAAGATCCTTTACATCCAAGATAAGAGTCCAATCCCCATTCTCTGCCCCAGGGGCTTCTGAGAAGGAAATGCACGCTTGCTGGGCTGTCTATAATCCATAAAGAACCACATATAATACATGAAGGACACGCATACCACGTGGAGAGTAAGGCATCACAGATCACTGCAGAGTAACACAGACACCCTCAGAAATACTTAGAAGACTCTGTGGGTGCACCGAAAAAACATTGTAATACAGTATAATTTTTTCAAAAATGTCAGAATTAAAAATTAATACAATTCTTAAACTTCTATGGCTGTGAGAGCCCCACTTGAAAATCTTATGGAAATGAAGGCCCCTCCCCTTGTGTAGAGAGATGCATGATTTTCACAGCTGCAAAGAACTTAATCCCTTCTCTGATACATGTTTAATGATGGCAACCTCATGCAATTTCTTTATGTGTCTGAAAAGTAATATGTAGAAAAAAGAGAAAATACTATAACAGCTTTTTAGTGCCTTAGCATTAGGGTAATTTTAATTTATTGTTACTTAACTTTTTCAACACTTTGTTTTAAAACCATTAGTCTAACTTTTTATTTTTTTAAGATTTTATTTATTTATTTGAGAGACAGTGTAAGTAGGGGTGGGGGGGAGGGGGATGGAGGGGCTCAGTACAGAGTCTGCTAAAATTTCTCCCTCTCTCTGTCCCTCCCTGCCGCACCTGTATAGGCTTTCTCTCTCAAAAATAAATAAAACTTAAAAAAAAAAAAAGTCACGGTGGTAAGTTAATTATGGGGTTGGAGGGCAGAAAAGGCATTTTTACTGGGAAGAGACACATGTGGGGTTTCTGAAATTTGGCCCTTGTTGTTTAAGTTTTGAGTACTTTTCATGTGTGTCTATTTTGCAATAAAATTTTTTAAAAAGTCTGTTTGTCAGGGCTGGGGACTAGAGAGAATATTTGGACAGAGAATGGAATGTGGGAGAACAAACAGGGGCACATATGTTTTTAATGTTTTTATTTTCTATTTTAATAAAAACTGATATTGGAACAAGGAAGACTGCGATACATTTCATAATATTCATAGCTGGTTACATCTACTTTTGACTGTTTTATTACATTTCCGTCAGTTACAATAGTCTTCTCCTCTGGGATGTTGGGACATTAAAGTAGGATGTTTCCCACCTCCTCCCAGGCCCCGTATTCTGCCCAAATGCAAAACTTCTGGGCCAGCAGTTGCTGCTGAGGCCAGGCCACTTCCCTCTCCATCCCTTTGATGCCGCTCTGGTCAGAAACCAATCTGGTTGCTCTTGGCATTGTCAGAGACCATTGTACTACAGAGGCATTCTGGACATTCTCAGGGCTACCTTAGTATCACGTGGAGAAGGACAGAGTGGAAGCTCCTTGGGAAGTTTCTGCTAATGAACTTGTGATTGTTAAATGGAGTATCAGTGTGAGGGGAAGTGATATCTGCATTGTTGTCTGCTGTGAGTGAGACACTTTCTTGCCAAGAACTGGCCTGTCCATGCTCCAGCAGGAAAGAACAAGTGACAAAGGAAATTCTAGGTGGATACGTTCCCTGAGACCCTCTTCCCCCAATGTTCAGACCCTCCAACTCTTCAACAAGAGATCAGTAATGCCGATTCTGATATATTCATGGGGTGAGATGCTATCCAGACATTAAATAGTATCATGTTTTAAAGACTGCTTGGTGGCATGGAGCACTTTGCATCATCTGATATTAAGTGGAAAAAGTAGAACGTGGAATGGTGTATACAGTTTGATACTGATTCTGTTAAAAAGGAGCAACAGCCATAGCAATCATTTTATGACTCTTATTTTCCTTTTTATGCTAGCCAATTTTTTCTACAATGGCCTTGTATTAGTTTTACAGGCAGAACAAAATTTTGGGCCTGTGATCCGTACAAACAGCAAACACTGTAAGGAATTGTGATAGAGGAAAGCTAGCAGTTTAGCAAAAGAATTTCCTTTTTTTCCGGAGGACCTGGGTGCACACCGATGTGCAGGCTTACTTGACGGTAGGTGTGACTATGTGACTGTTGCAGCAAACGGGATGTGAGTGGAGATGTTGTGGGTACCTTCCAGACCTGGCCTGTCACGTGCTCCCATGTCTGACCATTCAGGTTCTTCCCCTGCCTAGATTTGATGCAGATAAATGGAGGGAGCTTGGAAGCCATCTTTAGGAGCCTGAGTCTGGACTCCTCTCAATCATGCACACACATGTAATTTATTGTCCCAGCTGGGATGCTTGAGAGTAAAAGGGGGCACTCCTCACCAGGAACATCCATTTTGGACTGTTTGTGAGCAAGAAATAGGTTTCTGTTGTTTGTTAGTCACTGAACTGCTAGTTTATGTGGTAGAACAGTTAGGGTTATCTTAACTAACACATGTACCAACTTGCTTAAGCCTACCTTTTCCTGATGTTTGAGAGAGTATGTGAGAGAGAGAGCATGAGAGAAGGGAGGGTCAGAGGGAGAAGCAGACATCCCACTGAGCAGGGAGCCCAACATGGGGCTCTATCCTGGGACTCCAGGATCATGACCTGCTTAATTGACTGAGCCACCCAGTACCCCAAAATTGTTTTATTAATTATAAAATTTAAATATCGAATACATTACAAAATAGGAAGAAAAAAAAAGTCAGCTTTAATCCTACCACCCAATTGACCACTGTTTTTTAAAAAATTTTTATTTCTTTTTTAAATTTCTTTTCAGTGTTCCAGAATTCATTGTTTATACACCACACCCAGTGCTCCATGCAATACGTGCCCTCCATAATACCCACCACCAGGCTCACCCAACCCGCTACCCCCCCTCCCACCAACTGACCACTGTTAACAGATGTAGTTCCAGCTGTATTTTTTCAATATTTATGGAGGTGTGATTATAATATATTTAGTTTTGAATCCTGTAGTTTAAATTATCCAACATAGGGGCGCCTGGGTGGCTCAGTGGGTTAAGCCTCTGCCTTCGGCTCAGGTCATGATCTCAGGGTCCTGGGATCGAGCCCCGCATCGGGCTCTCTGCTCAGCAGGAAGCCTGCTTCCCCCTCTCTTTCTGCCTGCCTCTCTGCCTACTTGTGATCTCTGTCTGTCAAATAAATAAATTAAATCTTTAAAAATAAATAAATAAATAAATAAATAAATTATCCAACATAGACATCTCCCTCTGTTAGTGAATATCTGTTAATGAATTAATTAAATATCTGTTAATGAGTATTATTCTAAAATCTCATTTGTATTTAATAAACAGGTTTTTAAGTTATTTGAATGATATATGAAGTTGCAGAAAAATTAGGAAAATGGATATATAGGGAGAACAATTAAAGCCTAAAAGGAAAATATATCTGTAGGCAAAAATTTGATTTTGTTGTTGTTGTTGCTTCTGATTTAGGTATACCTAGGAACATTCTTCCATGGGGCAAAATATAATTCTATTTCATAACTTTCAAATTTCCATGGTGTACAGTAGTACATAATTTTAAAAAATTGAATCCCTGGGAGGGTATGGGCTATGGTGAGTGCTGTGAAATGTGTAAGCCTGATGATTCATAGACCTATACCCCTGGGACAAATAATACACTATATGTTACTAAAAATAATTAAAAAATGACATCCCCACATTGGTCCCAAACACTGGTGTTGTTTCTAAGATTTGACTTGTGTATTAAATCTATAAGGATTGACCTTGCCCAGTTTTCTCCATGCAGTTGATGGGTAGGTCAAGGACTCCTTTGTTCTTCTTTTTGTTTTTTTCAAGAACCTTTGTGTATAAGGTGTGAAAATGCCATCTTCTCTATGTCCATACAGAATCTCAGTTGTTGTGAATTTTTCTCATAGAAGCAAAAAATTATTCTTTTGATTTGCACTAATTAGTGAGCTTTTACTTTTTTCCAAATGTTTATTATTTTTTTAATAACTTGCCTATTAATGTTCTAAGCTTAGTTTGCTTTCTTTTTTTTTTTCCAAAGATTTTATTTATTTGTTAGAGAGAGAGAGAGAGAGCGAGAGAGCAAGCACAGGCAGACAGAGTGGCAGGCAGAGGCAGAGGGAGAAGCAGGCTCCCCGACGAGCAAGGAGCCCTATGTGGGACTCGATCCCAGGATGCTGGGATCATGACCTGAGCCGAAGGCAGCTGCTTAACCAAATGAGCCACCCAGGCATCCCCTTAGTTTGCTTTCTTTCATCTCCTTAGCCTAGTTTTTTAGAGCAGTGGGTAATGTAGATGTCAACAGTCACATAGCACATTCATGTAAATGTGCCATACTTTACCATTTCCCTTGTTTTTTATTTTATTTTAAAAATTTTTTCTTTTTATATTTTTAAAATTTTTTTAAAGATTTACTTATTTGACACACAGAGAGAGATATCACAAGTAGGCAGAGAGGCAGGCAGAGAGAGAAAGAGGGGAAGCAGGCTCCTTGCCAAATAGAGAGCCCGATGCGGGGCTTGATCCTAGAACCCTGAGACCATGACCTGAGCTGAAGGCAGAGGCTTAACCCACTGAGCCACCCAAGTGCCCCTCCCTCGTTTTAAAAATATTTTATTTATTTATTTGTTAGAGAGAGAGAGGGAGAGGCAGAGTGAGTGTGAGCAGGGGGAGCAACAGGCAGAGAGAAGCAGGCTCCCTGCTCAGCAATGGGACTCGAGCCTGCTGTGGGACTTGATCCCAGGACCCTGGGATCATGACCTGAGCTGAAGGCAGACACTTAACCACTGAACCACCCAGGCATCCCTCACAATTTCCCTATTTTGGCCATTAATACAGATTCCAGTCGGAGGTTTATTGTTAAAGAATGGTGTGATGAATGAACAGCTTTTGAATAACTTCCCTGCACACACACACACACACACACACACACACACACACTTTAAACCTTATATAGGATGAAGTTCTGGAAGTAAAACTCACAAAATCAAGAGACAGAAAAACAGGTATGAACTGACTTGGAAATCATTTTGAGGAAATATCCACAGCAGCCCAGTCTTCATGATGCTCCTACGGCCACGGTAAGGTGGTAGTTTTTCTTCCTAGTGTGTATTATACTCCGTCAAGTGCATGTATCAGGTGTGAGGCAGACACTGACCCATCAGGCTCTGTCCTTCAAGGCTACACACCTCTGCCTCTGGTGTGGATGTCCTTGGCCACTCTGCCACTGGCTCAGGCATATACCCTGGAGCTCCATGGAGCTCTTCAAGGTGACTTTTGGAGGTCTCTACAATTCTTTGGTGTGCTGGCTTCTCCTAAGGGTGCTGTTTTTACTGCTGGGCCCAAAGTTGTCTCCTGGCTCATGCTCCCCCAACTCTTTACTTGCTCACTTCCACACGTGCATTCAGTCTTAATCTCCCCTGTGCTACTGTTGGTGCTCTGAGCTCCAGGGAAGACTTGGCAGATGGATGGACGCACAGTCTTGTGAGAAAAATTGGCTTTTATGTGCTTTTCACCTTATTTTTCAATGGACTGGATTTTGCTTTTTCACATCCATGTGATTTATTTGTTATCCTTTTCAGTGAAATTCTTTCTCTTTTTGATGGTGGTCCCACTTGAGTCAGTGTTTGACTGGTTGTCCAGCTATTGTGAATTTACTGTGTTCTGTCAAGTCCAACTCACTACTGGTGTCGTTTGAAGGATATAGGACTCCAGGATGCTCAGGAGCCTCAGTCATTTAAGCATCTGACTTCTGATTTCGTCTCAGGTCATGATCCCAGGGTCAAGCTCTGAGCTCCACAGGGAGTCTGCTTGAGATTCTCTCCCTTTCTCTCTCTCTGCCCTCCCAGCCCTACCACTTGTCCCACTCATAACTATTAAAAAAAAAAAAAAGGATACAGGACCCTCAAATAAGTTTATCTGGTGACAGTTAACTATCTTGCACCTGAAATGTGGCATTTCATGGGGTTTTGGACTGCAGTTCATAGCTGCTACATGGGAAATAAAAATAAGGCTGTCCCTCCCTTCCTCACCTCAGGACGTGGCCTCTACCATGCATAGATTAGAAACTTCAGGACCTGTGGGTCTCCAGCTTTCTTCCCATTTAAGATTGCCCTTCTGGAACCAAAGTCATGCATGTGAAGGTGTAATGTGCATTACAGATAAAATTCAGGGTTTTCAGTTATTTTCAAGACAGGCTTTCTCATGGATACTTCCGTTCCCTTCTTTTCCTCCCCTCCCCCCTTCCCCTCCCTTCCCCTCCCTTCCCCCATCCCCTTCCCTTCCCTTCCCTATTATGTTCAGTTAGCCAACATATAGTACATTTCATGAATTCTAAATACAGATCCATTTGTGCAAAACCTGAACTTCTTGGTGGAAGGAGGTGGAAGGGGAATTTAGGAGACATTTCTCACTATGTTTCCCCGTGGCAGGGACAGAGCCCGTCAAGTACCTGGCACAAAGAGAGAGATCAACTTTTGATCTACTGATGGTCTGCAGCCTGGAGTCCTCTGGCTCACAAAGCTGCCATAACCCAGGTTGCCAGCAGGGGGAGCTGGGGTTCTTAGACCAGGCCAGGCTGAAAGGGGCTGAGGCTGTAGAATGACTCCACTGCCCAGAGTGGCTAATTAGGGGGGATGGGATGCTGGTTTGGAGGGAGGGACTCAGCCCATCCTACCCTGTGGGAGGTGGGTACTGGTGCCTCTGATGGGCATCGGTGGGCTGGCAATTCAGGTGCCAGGATGGAAAACAGAGGCTGTATGGGATGGGCCAGGGAGGAAGGTTGACTAAACTCAGTGCTGGGCAAGGCATGGAAGGGAACCAGGGTGAGGCTGGGGGAGCTGCACACAGTCCTTGCTGTAGGAGAAACCTGCTTCCCTGTCCCCCACTCCCCTCCCTCGCAGAGAGAGAGAGCCCCTTGAAACAGGAAATGGGGTGCCCATGGCATGGCCTCCTGGCCTCCTGGGTCCCTGGAGTTACTCTCTTTCTACTGACCAAATTGTTGGGTTGGTGATGGTGGTTGGCTTAGAGAATTTAAGATATTTCTAGGGCCTAGAGGGGATACTTTTCAGGGAGAGAGGATTGTCCTTCTATAATAGAGTTTTGCAGAGGGCTAAGCACCAAAGAGGTCTTATTGGGAAACTGATGAGAAACTAGGCAGCATAGGGGTTAGGGAGGGTGGGGGTGGGGGGAGAAAGGAGGCAGCAAAGCCTGGAGTTGGCAGCAGAAGACAGCCTGGGGCAGTGTTGCTTTGTACCAGAAGTGGTTCAGTGAATAAATAAGACCTCAGTCATATTTGCTCTAGAGATCCATTTATTATGGGCTTGCCATCCCTCCCCTCCTTCCCGCCCCCCCCCCCCCCCCCCCCCGGCCCCGTCCCAAGGGATCTTGCCTCTGCCCCAGAAAAGATGGCTGAGCACAGAGGGGGAGTCAATCTCATGCTTGCTGTTAAAGGCGCTTCAATGTTCTCTTTATCCAGGGCAGGAAGTGGGAGACCTTCATGAAGACCCCTGGAGGTGTCCCGTCCTGTTTTCCATAGGAGAAAATCCCCTGGACCATGTTGTTACACACGAGGGGGCCCCCAGAGTCCCCCTGTGGGCAGAGAGAGGAAGGACTGAGTTGGCCTTCCGGTGGTCCTGCCCTCCCCACTGCCCTGGGAATGGGTGGTCTGTGTTAGGGGGCTGCATGGGAGATTGGGCCCAGGGCAGGCCTTCTCCCCTCTCTCAGTCCTTGCGCTCTAGCCTGGTACTGACTGTTCTTTCCAGGGCCAAACTTTTCTCTCTAGTCCTAAGGGAACCTTGAATGTGTGTTTGTGTGTGTAGGGGGTAATTCTGCTGTTGGATGATGGATTCTTCCTCCCCTCCGTCCAACCCACTTTAGGGGGGAAACCGAAGACTGGATTTGTGACTGCCTGGGCTCTCAGGCTGAGGCAGGACGATAAGGCCACTCCCACACCCCAGACTGCCCCAAGTTCCTCTCTCCTGGGGCCTGTCTAGGTAGATGCTGGAAGCCTGACCTTGAAGGCGGTCTTCATTTTCTTCGGGTCTCCTACACAAATCTGGCTGGCCCCACTGTAATAGTCACGGAAGAGGGATGCACACGCCGCATCCCTCTGCACTTCCAGCGACACCTCCTGCAGAGTGGTTGCTAGAGTGGTCATTGAGACCCGCCCCCAGCCGGCCACACTGCACACCTGTCCAGGCCTCACTGGGTTGTTGCTTCCGGGCAGGCGGAGGGGCTTCACGGCTGCAGTTTGCTTGGCCTTTCTCTCCAGCTGATGGGAAAAGGTGAGACAGTCCAGCTTAGAAAATGGCCTTGAGGCCTGGATGCCCTGATGAGGCTGCACTGTCTTCTCTCTGCCCTGAGCCACAGGGACTGGTCAGGTGGCCAGGATGGAAGGAGGGAGGGGACAGGTCCCAGTGGGAGGAGGAACCAGTGGACCCAGGAGAGCAAGGGCAGCAGGGAGGTTTCCTTACTTTCAGTAACATGATGTCGTTGGAGAAGTTCTTATAGTCTGGGTAGGGGATGGCTGTTTTCACCGGGATGACCTGCTGGGTCCTCTCCTGTTCCTCGATGTTGTGGGCCCCCAGAATGACCCTCATGGAGCTGCACAGAGAGCAGAGTGGGGCATGGGGGTGTGGAATCATAGGATACAGACCAGGGGCTGTGAAGGGCAGGTGGCAGCCAGGGCAAGGCAGGGCTGGAGCCAAGGGGGAAATCGATGTGACAAATGGGTCCTGGATCCTCTTTTTTTCAATGACACTGAAGGTAGGGCTTCTGTGAGCCTCCTTTTGCCTTCAGGCAATATCATGGAATTACACTGAGTTTGCATTTTGGCTCTAATGGATATATCCATCCTCCATGGCTGCTTTTTTGCCCGGTGTGGTCCCTCTCTTCTCAGCTGTGCCACTTACTCTCACATTGGACCCTCTGACCCCAAAGCTTACCGGTCCTACTTTTCAGGCTTTCATCACCCCAGCCATGCTTTCAGCGGGCTCCTCTGATGAGCTCTCATGGCCTTGAGTTACCAGGAGCCCCAGGTGCTTCCCTGGGCTGCAACCACTGGGGACAGGACAGGGGTCCCTGTTGGGGTCTCAGATGTGTAGGCTGGCTGCTGCCCCTCACCTTCCCTGGCAGTGAGCAGCTGTCAGAACAAAGTACTTGTGCACGAGGACACTGCCACACCTGTTCTTCTTGCCCTTATCCAGAAACTGAAGAAATGCCATGTAGGGCCGGGAGTGGGGCTTAGCCTCATGGCCCCCGATGATCTCCTCTGAAAGAAAAGGCTGGAAGATGCGGTGTCTGTGGGTGACTGTGGTCAGGAGGGAAGGTTTAGGAAGGTAGTGATTGAGGATGGGGTCTACAGCACCCTGTGGACCCCAGGATAGGCAGTCCTCCCAGGTTCATGTAACAGGATGTTCTTTCTTGAACCTCGAGTCTCAGAACCCCTCTGAGAAGGGAGCATTACTTATTCTCCACATTCCCCTTCAGACACATGTATGGAGGAGATAAGATCTATCTTCAAGATGATGGAGTCCCAGAAGATCATGGACAGGACTCCCCTGATACCTTGATTCTCAGTGAATCTCCTGGGTTCTTCTGAGCCTCTGCTAACATCCCAGGGTGCTATTTTCTAATAAACTACCTATGAGTTTGTGGAGTTGGATTTTCTAAAGTCCTCATGTCCCAGGGGCTAGCACATGGTCTCAGTAGACATTTTTAGGTTGCACAAAGGAATGGTTTTCAGTGTGCTTTTGGCTGAGGTTTTGGGTGGAGTTGGTGCTGGTGGAATTCAAGGCCACAGGAATTGGGGAGGGGACTGCCAAAGACAGTGGAGCAGCCAAGGGCCCGGCACAGGTAGGGGGAGGTGGTGCTGACAGCGGGCTCCACAGGCCTGGGGTAGAGCTTTGGGTATAGTCATCTAGCTGCTGCTGAGATCGACTGTAACCGGCCCCTTCTCCCAGGTAGGAGTGAGAGGGTGGAGAGCACTGAGAAATTTAACTGGTTCTTTAAGCTGGGTCCAGTGACACCTCCCACCGTTGTAGCCGGTTTGTCTGAGCTTACCTTTCCTGGCTTGGATTCAGGGCTTTTAATTGCCTGTCTTTTGTAGCTTCATGTCTTCTGCCAAATGCCTTTCTCTAAACAACTCACTTTCCAAGTGATAAGAAGGCGGCTAACCCCTACTAACCCTTTCAGTGAGCACCCTTCCTGCCGGCCATCTTTGTTGAGCGTCTGTCTAGCATCGGACCTGTTAGTCTGAGTTCGGGGTAGGAGCTGGGGTTCAGAAAGTTTCTAGACTCAAATTGAGGACAATCTCTGACTGCTGGGCTGAAGGGTCAAGAGTATAGGGGGTTTTGTGGGATGGGCTCAGGTCTCTGGAATGGGTATGGTCACTCACCTGTCCCAGCCCCAAGGGGCAGAAGAAGGGCCAACAAAAGCAGGAGTGGCTGCATCTTCCCTGAAGGTCTGCCCACGTCAGAGCTGCTGGTCTTTCTTCCTTCCAGATACAGAGCCCTGAGGGGAGTGATAGAAGCGTGGCTCGCTGATCAAGGCCTCTTCAACCTCTGTGTCTCTACGGCTGGGTGTCATCACTTAAGGTGGTTTGTTGAAGTTCTCTGGCTTGGGTTAGGTGAGAATGGTGCAGCTATCACACTTGCACTGGCACTGCTGAGTCATAAGGTGAAAGCAAGAAGAAAGAACAAGAAAGTGAAGGCTGTGGCTCCTGCCAGCAGGAGAGCTGGTACCTCAGAAGTCCCTCAGTGACTGACTCAAGAATGTCTCCATTTCTCGGCTCTTGGCTCTTTTTCCATTTCTGAGGAAATCAGGAATAATTACTGAGCTGGCTAGGTCCGGGGATACTAGAGAGCTTGAGATGCCGATGGTCATTTGGAGCAGACTAAGAATCTGTGGTGAGTGTACATTTTCCCACAGCGAAGCGCACTCATCAATGGCAGGCATTCAGCCAACTACTTTTTCTTTTCAGCCTGCCTTCTCTGAGGTGGTTGTTTTAAAAATGAGATTATTTTTTTCTGAATTCATTCTTATGGAAGAGACTTAGAAACTGTTGAAAAATGGAAGAAAAAATTTACTCAATAAGCTGTAGGCTATAGGACACCTTTGAAACCATAAGATACTTTTGAAAGACAACTTTTTATTGTAATGAACACACACATTCACACACACACACACACAGAAAGAGCTTAGGATAGGAAGAGGCTGGATTAGACCAAGATGGAAGAGTACATTCAACGTCGTTTGGGGCTGTGGAAAGATGGGTGTCAGGACACCGGACGCTGTCCTGGGCTCTGGGACCATAGCAAGGCTGTGACTGGCACTTGGGCTAGGCTTGGGAGTGCTGAAAGGCCCTCCCAAAACTTTTCTAAGCTCCCAAGCTGCCACTCTGATTGGGGGAGGGAGTGCTGCATGGGGTGAGTTACAGCTTTCCAGAATCTTCCCACTCATTTCTATTAGGATGAAGTGGCCCCCTATCCCAGAGCTTCTTAGGTGGTCCTTCCAGATGTGGATTCCTTTATGTTGCCATATTGGGGTAGGATGGGGTGGGGGTGTAGGTGTGGGATAAGGTAGGAAGGCAATATGAATGAGATAAGAGCATCCTCTAGATAATGAGGGTCATTTTTCTTGGGGCAGTGTCTCCTTTTTCCTGATGCAGCTTACATTCAGCCTGACAGGGGGAGGTGATGCTGGGAGGTGTATCTGGAAGAAGCTAGGTACCAAAGCAGCATGACCTTTTATTCTAGAGAAATGTGAACAGACGGTGGCTGGACACGCAGTAGGTAACTAACAAATGTTTTGGTGAATAAAGGAAGACTAGTTTCTACTCAAGAGATAGAAGTTTATTAAGCCTTGGCAACCTCCTCTCCACTCCCTTTCCCAGTGCAGTTCTGGCCTCTGCCCCAGAGAAGATGGACAGATTGATCCTGGGGGCATCTCAGTCTGGTCCCTGCAGGCTGAAGCATCTCATTGTTCTTTCTATCCAGTGCAAAAAGCTTGAGATCCTGGTGTAGACACATGGAAGCTCCCCATCTGTTTTTCCAAAGGAGACAATGCCCTGGGCCACGTTGTTACACACAAGGGGGCCCCCGGAGTCTCCCTGTGGGGAGAAGGTGGAAGGACTGAGTTGGGCTTTCTCTTGGTCCTGTCCTCCCTGCCACCCCTGGAGGTAGGTGGTTTCTGTTAGGGGACTGTGGGTGAGATCAGGGCCAGGGGAGGCCTTGTGGTCTCCCTTGGTCCTCGGGCTCCAGCCTGGCCTCGATACTCCCCTCCCTTTTCTCCCTCAGAAAGCCCATAAGTAGCTGTGGGACTATCTCTCACCACCCCACTGTCCCCCCTAGGGAGATAGGACCAGAGACTCTATTGGATAGAAAGGCCGAGGACATAGAAATAAGCCTGGTTCTCACTGTCCCTTCTCCTCAAAGCTTGGCTGTCCCAGGGCTGGGCATGGGTAGTGCTGGGGATCTTACCTTAAAAGAAGACTTCTTTTTTGGGTTCCCCACACACATCTGGGTTGTGCCATCATAGAGGTTTTTATAGCATGAGATGCATTGCTTGTCCCTCTGGACTTCAAGCTCTGCTTCATGCAGTTTCCAGGCCTCAGAGGTGCTGTTCACACTGAGGCGTCCCCAGCCAGCCACACTGCACACCGTCCCTGGCCACACCTGTGCACTCCTCTTGGGCAGCCTGAGGGGGCTTACATGGGCAGTCAGGTGGGCCTTCTTTTCCAGCTGAATGCAGAGGAAAGGAATTCTGATCTACCAATGGCTCACAAAGACTCCAGGGACAGTCTTGGGGCGGCTCTCCTCATAACCCCAGGACAAGTGAAAATGTCATACTGGGAATGAGGGACAGGAATGACATCACAGGGGATGCAAAATCCCCAGGAATAAAGTGTGCAAGAACCAGTGGACTGAAGGCCCTACCTGCAGTAACATGATGTCGTTGAAGACATATTTAGGATTATAGTCTGGGTGGCGGGTGGCTTTTCTCACTGAAATGACCTGCTGGGTCCTCTCCTGCTTCCTGATGTTGTGGGCTCCCAGGATGACCCTGATGGAGCTGCACAGAGAGTGAATGGGAGGTGGGGGGGTGTCACAGGAGGTACAGCCCAAAGGCCATGGATGAAATGGGACATCTCAGGGCAGGGCAAGACTGGGATGGAGAGGAATTCTAGGGGATGGGGCCCCAGGGCTAAGCATCTCTGTACCCCCTGCTTCTTGACAGCCCAGGCTGGGTGGCAATTCTTGGAAGAGGGATCCTCATACGGAGTTAACAAAAGGGTGGGCTTCTAGGCACTGCTTCTTACCTCCCCTTGCAGTAAGCTGCTGTTAGCACAAAGTCCTCATGTACCAGGAAACCCCCACAGGTTTTATTTGGATTCTGGATCCGGAGAAATGCCACGAAGGGACGAGAATGAGGTTTGGCCTCATGGCCTCCGATTATTTTCCCTGAAAGAAATAGTTTACCCTGCCTGTGGTACTCATGGAGCCAAAGGCTGGAGAAGGAGAGACGGGGATGAACTGAAGCAGGTGGGAAGGAGTTGGGGTGGCAGAGAGTAGGCTCTGTAATAGGTAGCAGCAACTGAGAAGGGTTCCTCAGGCAGCATTCCTGGCTTACCAAATGACCCACAAGACTCAAATTTTCCCTTTAACAAAGAGAAGAACAGTCCTTGTTTCTTAATTCCTGCAGTGGACACACATGGTGGCAGATGGAATTTGCATTTGGAACAAGCAGTGAAGTCCCCACAGATCCTGGAAAATCCTTTCCCTGATATCTGGGTCCACTCTCCTCTTTTGTCTCCCAGACTTTACTGAGATGCTCCTTATTTGTAGTGTTTGGAACATGAGCTCAAAAATGCTCATGTTTGTGTTTTGAATTGTGTTTGATCTTCACGAGAGCCTGACATATACTAGGTGCCCAGGAAGTGTCTTAGCTGCATGAAGGAATGGCTCCCAATCAGCCTCTGACGGAGCACTGGTTGTGGTTCTAAGTACCAGTAAATATGGGGCCTGCCAAAGCCATTGTGCTCACTGCGGCTGAAAAAGGACCAAACCTAAGTATTAAGGGGACCAGGATGCCACCACCTCTGAGACCATCTGGGTCCTTGGCTCCTTTCTTGGGCAGCATAAGAATGATGAAACTTGGAGAACTGGGTGGAGATTGAGGATAGATTTTAAGATATGAGTTAGAAAGTTAGTGGGCCTACTGAAGCGAAGGACTCTTGGTTTGGACCCTTGGTTTCGGTTCAGGTCACGATCTCGGTGGTGACATCAAGGCCCATATGGGGCTCTGTGCTCAGTGTGGAGTCTGATTAAGTTTCTCTCTCCTCTGTCCCTCGCTCCATGAACATGCTCTCTCTCTCTCTCAAAACAACAACAACAACAACAAAAACAAAACAAAAAAGAAAGTTAGTAGGCCTTGCTTTGATTACAGAAGCCAGCCCCTTTCTCCAAACTGCTTGTTCCTGGGGGATTAATTATTTCTCATTCCTATCTTCCAACTCTTCTAGATGTCTTTGTATAAGAACCCAATTTCCAGATGACAAGGGTAGGATCTACAACTCCCCCCCCAACCCCCCACCCTGGGGAATAGCCTTCTGTCCTGTCATTCATGCTGAGTGTTTATCCTGCTTCAGATTTGCCCATCTTGGAGGGAGGTTGGCAGATCTGATGTGGGATCAAAACTCAGCAGGGCCAGGATGTGTCTGAGTGGAGCTATCTGAGCAGGGCTGTGCCGCAGTGGGATGTGGCTGGGCCTCTGTTGGGAGGGGGACAATCACTCACCTGCCTCAACCTTGGGAGCCTGAAGAAAGGCCACAAGGAGTAGGAGCAGCTGCATGTTCCCAGGAAGGCCGCCCAGGTTGGAGCTGCCGTACTTCCTCCTAGTCCTCTAACCATTGCATTCCTCTCTGGTGTTGTAGTCTTTATTACATAAGGCTCCGTCTGAGTGCTTCCTACCGTTGTCTAATCAAGTCCTGGCCTGAGTGAAATAATGTATCAGTCACCACTTCAGCACTGGTAGCTTTTGACCACACCAGCTGAGAATAGGAACCACAGGCTACAGGTGGGGTGGTTAAAGACGTCGAGTCCATGAGTAGCAGGTCCCTGAGCTGCAGTAACCTGAGCCTCTTGATGATACATCCAAGAACGTTTTCTATTCCTGGGCTCTCTTTAGACTATCAGGATGATCCTTCATTGAGCTGCCTTTTTTTGAGATTCAGGGGTATTGGAGGTGAGATCCTTTGCTTCTGGTGGAGGAGTCAAAATCACCAGTGATCTGATAAGGATGGTGAGGGCCACAGTTAGAGGGATGGATTGAATGAATGGTGTGGGAGTAATGTTGAAGAGGGCTTGCTTCACTTACTGAAAAATTGAGTGGTTTAAAACAACAGCAATGACACCACCACCACCACTACCATTTATCTTTCCCATGAATCTGCAAGTTGTGGATAGCTCTCCTCTGCTCCCCTTGGTGTCAGGGAAGACTTGAAGCCTGGAGACTGGAATCACCTGAAGTCTCACTCACCCATGCCCAGTGGTTGGTGCTTGTCTTCTGGGCCCATCAGTTCCTCTCTGTGAGGTCCTCTCATGTAGTCCCTGCATGGGATTGTTCAGTCTTCCTCATAACATGATGGTTGGCTTCCCCAGAGTGAACATCTCCCCCAAATCGAGCCAGACAGAAGCTGTGTTCTTTTTTATTACCTAGCCTTTGAGGTCATATGGCATTGCATTCTACCATATTCCACTGCTTGGAGAAATCAGAAACCTCCATCCAGGTTAAAAAGGAAGAGGCCCCACTTCTGAGTGGGAGGAGTGTTTCAGTCATGTGGGAAGAGCCCGTGGGATGGGAGACATACAGTGGCAGCCACAGCAGAGGACAATCTGCCATACTGCTTTAGCTGCAGGTAGAGTTGGTCAGAGGACTTGAAACCAGTGACTGGTTTAAGCTGAGGTCATAGCCTGTGGGTAGGGTGAGATGTGCTCTATTTTGACCAAACATGTTGAGAATGGAAGAGGTTTAATTATCTCTCAAAAGTTATTCTCATTAATGAGCTACAGATACCATATGAAGTGGGAATGGAGGCTAGGGAGCTAGAACAATATCCTCATACCACTGTCTGGGGAACTATATTTCTCATATCCCTGTACCATTTGCTAAACAAGTTATTCTGATCATCTCCCCGTAATGGATAAAGACGGGAGTCATGGTGAAAATACTGTCACTTCTGAACATCTTGATCCCCACTGTCTTAAGAAGCAATGAAGCCAATATCGACTCTGTTAGGGTGGGGAGTCACGGTAAACTGGAGGGTGGCAGTGCAAACCTGTGTGAGGTGAGGAACATGCCCACACCAGGCCTCCTGTGTGTACACCCTCCTTATCCCATATGGGCTTGGATGCCCTGCACTGGGCAGCCCAGTTTGGGATTGCAGAATAAATGTAAGGTGAGGAGGGCAGTCCAGTTCAGGAAGTATTCACCCAAGTGGTGTGAGGAGGATGTTCACATTGGGGGCTGGGCTAGTAGCTGGTATCAGAGCTCAAGCAGGGAGACAGGGGCCTCCACTGAGTTGGCAGTCTGGTGCAATTTGTCAGAGCAGGTTGAGGAGGGTGAGGTGGACATTGGCACAAAAGGACTGCTTTTAAATTTAAACAGAATTCTTCATAGTCAAGGCTTTCTTTCTTTTTTTTGGATTGGTGTTGCAGGATATTATCATTTTCCATTATAATTTTACTTACATCTTATCTATGTCTTTAAATTTATGATGTTTCTCTTGTAAACAGCACAAAATTCAGTCTTGCATTTCTTGTCTAGACTAATCATCTCTGCCCTTTAATTAGAGTGTTTAATCTGTTTACATTTAATGGAGCTGCTGATAGGGTTGGTTGAAGAAAGTCTTACTGGGATTTGATTTGTATTTGTGTGATTTCTTCTTTGTTCCTTTGTCCTTCTTTTCCTGCCCTATTTTGTTGTGTTCCATTTTGTCTTTAAAGAAAAAAAATTCATTTATTTACTTGATAGAGACAGTGAGACAGGGAACACAAGCAGGGGGAGTGGGAACACAAACAGGAAGCCTGTTTCTCCGGAGCTTTACACAGGATTTGATCCCAGGATCCTGGCATCATGACCTGAGCTGAAGGCAGACACTTAGTGACTTGAGCCCCCCTCAGGCACCCATTTTGTCATCTTTATTGGCTTTTATTTATACCTGTATATATTATCTTAGCATTTACTCTAGGATTGCAGTAAGATTCCTCACATAATTCAGTGTACTTTGAATTAATGTTATACTATTTCCCATAGGAAACTTGTCATGATGTCTTTCCATATAACTTCCCTCCCAGCTTTTGAGTTATTTTTGTCATGCATTTTACTGTATACCATTATTCCTAAAGTGTTTTTTGCCCTAAATAATCAGTAATCTTTGGACAAAATTTACATATAAAATCTTTTATATTTAGTCACATTTTACACATTTATTTCTCTTTTTCCCTTCCTGTGTTCAACAAGGATCATTTCCCTTTAGACTAAAGAACTGCTTTTAGTGTTTTTTTTGCATTGTAGTTCTGATGGCAACAATTCTCTTATCTTGGTTTTTCTGAAAATGTCTTCATTTTTGCCTTCCTTTTAAGCAATATTTTCACTGGATAGGTAATTCCAGGCTGAATACCAGAAATAGGTTGCCTATTCCTTTTTTTCTTTCAGCTGTTTAAAAATGTCATTTAAGGGGCACTTGGCTGGCTCAGTCAGTTAAGGGCTCAGGTCATGATCTCTGAGTCCTGGGATTGAGCACTGCATGGGGTTTTGTATTCATCAGGGAGTCTGCTTAAAGATTCTCTCTCTACCTCTGCCCCTCCCCTTTCTTGTGTGCTCTCTCTCTAAAATAAATAAACATATCTTTTTAAAAAATGAAAATGTCATTTGACTGTCTTCTTTTTTTTTTTTTTAAGATTTTATTTATTTATTTATTTGACAGACAGAGATCACAAGTAGGCAGAGAGGCAGGCAGAGAGAGAGAGGAGGAAGCAGGCTCCCCGCTGAGCAGAGAGCCCGATGCGGGACTCCATCCCAGGACCCTGAGATCATGACCTGAGCCGAAGGCAGTGGTTTAACCCACTGAGCCACCCAGGCGCCCCATTTGACTGTCTTCTGAATTTTGTTGTTTCTGGTGGGAAGCTTGTTGTTATTATTATTATTATTATTTATTTATTTTTTTTTTAAAGATTTTATTTATTTGACAGACAGAGATCACAAGTAGGCAGAGAGGCAGGCAGAGAGAGGAAGAAGCAGGCTGTCCGCAGAGCAGAGAGCCCGATGCGGGGCTCGATCCCATGACCCTGGGATCACGACCCGAGCCGAAGGCAGCGGCCTTAACCCACTGAGCCACCCAGGCGCCCCTGTTATTATTATTTTTTAATAGTCAAACACTTTTTTCCCCATTGTTACTCTTTTTTTTTTGTTGTTGTTACTCTTATTGTTGTTTCCCCTAAAGTAAAGTCTCTTCTTTTCCCTCTACTTTCACCTTTTTGTCTTTATCAAATACCAGTTTGACTCTTGTGTGTTTATATGTGGCTTTCCTTGTCCTACCCGAGGCTCACTGAGCTTTCTGACACTGGGGATGAGAAACATCATCTAGCCATAGGCCTATGAAAAAAAGGAACTCAGAGCTGCACGTCTTTCATGGTCAAAGCAGTGTCATGTGGGATACAGATAGGTAGTAAACCCTGACAGTTCTCTAAGTCCATGAAGTGTGGTACTGGAAGGCAGAACCATCCCAAAACATGTTCCTGAAACAAATGAGGAAGATGTAGCCTTCCTTCAGGTCTATCCCTACCAGGAGCTGGCTTTGCATTTCTTTTTTTTTTTTTCTATACATTTATTTATTTATTTGTCAGAGAGAAGAAGAGAGAGAGAGAGAGCACACAAGCAAGCAGAGAGGCAGGCAGAGGTGGAGAGAGAAGCAGGCTCCCCGCCTGAGCAAGGAGCACATGCGGGACTCAATCCCAGGACCCCGGGATCATGACCTGAGCCGAAGGCAGCGGCTTAACCCATTGAGCCACCCAGGCGTCCCTGGCTTTGCATTTCTCTCTCCAGTCACACTGTGACCTGACTCTTCCAGTGAGTCTGTGAGGAAGGAGGTATGGTGGCAGCAGATCTTGTGGGGAGGAGAACCATTTCCTTGAGGTCACTACTAAACTATCTTATTTTGTTTCATTTCTTAATTTTCATGACAGAGATTGTTAAGCAAGAGAAGAATTGTTTCCTCAAAGCTGGGAGTTGGGGGATATTTCCCCAGACAAAGGAGATTTGAAGAAATTGGCATGTTTAAGGTGCTACCTACCCCCATCCAGTTGTGCCCATGAATAGACTTCAGCTCACCAAGGAAGCTGTTTTGAATACTTGTCACAGAAGCACTGTCACAGGAGCCTAGAGGCTTTCCCTCCAGGGTGGTGTCTGAGCAGAAGCTCATCACAGAGTGGCATTAGGAAATATATAAGGATTCTTGCTGGCCTTGCTGTCAAGAGATCTGGTCTCAGTCCAGGCTCTGTCCTGACTTGGGTACCTTCAGTCAGTTTCTATGCTATCCTGGGACTTTGTCTCTCCCCCATCTCTCCAAGGAGGATAAGAGACTGTGGCGAATCTTTAAGCGAGAGACTGTGTTCTCAAACTTGTTTTATTTTTATTTTTGTTTTTTTTTTTTCTTAAAGATTCATTTATTTATATTTGACAGACAGAGACTACAAGTAGGCAGAGAGGCAGGCAAAAAAGATTTATTTATTTATTTATTTATTTATTTGTTTGTTTGACAGACAGAGATTACAAGTAGTCAGAGAGGCAGGCAGAGAGAGAGAGAGGAAGAACCAGGACCCTGGGATCATGACCTCAGCTGAAGGCAGAGGCTTTAACCCATTGAGTCACCCAGGCACCCCTCAAACTTGTTTTAAACCACAGAACCATTTCCTTGAAGTAAAGGTTATATGTAAACTAAATATGAGTGTGGCTGGGTAACTTTAAAAAATAGCATTTTAAATTTTGTTTTCTGCATTTTCCTTTTTAATCAAGGAAAAAGGAACTTTTTTAACTAAGGAATTTAGTATGCCTTAAATACCCAGATTTTTTTTTTTCAGCTCCAGGTCAGAAGTTAGGGGACCTCATTGCTCTTCCCTTAGAAAAGTGCCCAAGGCCATTAAGAGATGGTCTTGCTTCAGGCTTTGATCATAAGATATGAAGGGGCATGGCTTTGAGGGTTACATGACTGCAGAGTATTTACCCCATATCACAGAAGAGGGTGGTGTTGTGTGTATTTGGTACAGGAGGGCATTAGTCCAGGGATGGAACTTAGGCTCAGCTTTCAGGCAGTGCCCACACTAATGGCAAAACCTTGGAGGTATGGCTGCTGGAAGCATCTTGTTAAGCAAGCTCAACACAAGGAAATCCTTGTTTAGCAAGAAAACACACCTTCTGTGTGTGGCCTCCAAGCCAGCAACTTCTGAATGTTGAAGAGTCTAGAAAGTCTTGGACTTTGTGGATGCAGCAGGAACCATGGTGGCCTGGAGAGAAGAGGCAGTTCTCCATTTTTCCAGATGATGTGAGACTCTGTTGGTTCTAGTTTGAGCCTGCATAGGTGGGAGCTTGCAGTCATGACAGAGATTGTCTCTGGCTTGTAGAACTGGGTGGGTGTTTAGAGTCACCCATTGCCTTTGGGCAATTGAATATTGTGGTTATTCCTACCATTAGAATCTGTGCAATGACATTCAGACCTGCTACTTCTTAAAATATGTTCCATTTGTTTATTTATAAAAAATTTTAAAATATTAACATATAATGTATTATTTGCCCCAGAGGTACAGGTCATGAATCATCAGGCTTACACATATCACAGCACTCACCATAGCACATACCCTCCCCATTGTCCATAACCCAACCACGCTACCCCTACCCCCCAACCCCCCAGCAACCCTCAGTTTGTTTCATGAGATTAAGAGTCTCTCATGGTTTGTCTCCCTCCTGATCCCATCTTGTTTCATTTTTTCCCTCCCTACCCCCCCACAACCCCCTGCCCTGCTTCTCAAATTCCTTATATCAGAGAGATCATATGATAATTGTCTTTGTCTGATTGTCTTATTTTGCTTAGCATGATACCCTTTAGTTCCATCCATGTCATTGCAAATGGCAAGATTTTGGTTTTTT
>ML100360.1:14303-31995 GCA_003697995.1 Taxidea taxus jeffersonii | reverse complement strand
GGAAATGACTCGTGTCTTTGTTTTACCCCAGAAGCTTTGTTTATCACAAGTTGAAGGTGTTTTTGAGGTTCTGAGGGGAAGCACATTTTTATCAGGGATATGCTTGGCCTGGAGCCATTGTGACCTAATTAGGTCATGAACTACCTACTGTCCCACCTCCTCAAGACTGCAGATTCTGCCCAGTGAGGATTAGAAGACAATAAGAGATGCAAGGGACATCAGAGAGAGGGAGAGATGTGCAGAATTTAAAACGAACCTAGGTCTTCTGTCTCTACATTCAGTGCTCTTGCTGACATAATAGGTGGCTCTTGCAACTTCCCCTGGACAGCATGGCCATGGTCCCTGGATTCACTGCACCTTATTTGAGGACTAGTTTCTCATAAGGCTGCCAGGGGCGCCTGGGTGGCTCAGTCGGTGGAGTGGGCAACTCTTAATCTTGGGGTTGTGAGTTTGAGCCCCACGTTGGGTGTAGAGCTTACCTACAAATAAAATCTTAAAAAAAAAAATCCTAACTCTTCCAGAGTTTTATCTATATTGGATTTCATCATTCCAGTTCCTCCTCTACTCCTCTTGAACCAACTTGGTTAATGGGTATCAGCCAGAAAGGCCGAGGTTGGAGGTAGAGCCCAAACGGGACTAGTGAACTGGTCAGTGGACTAGTGATGGCATCAGGCTGGGAGGCAGCCTGCTTTGGGGAGGTCACTGACCCTTAGTAGGTATAAGAGGATAGGACAGGCAAGTTACTTCCTCTCCCTGGGCCTCAGTCTCTCATTTGAAAACTATAGGTTTTTATATATTTCCTTTTAATCTCTACCAGGTTTGAAGCCATCAGAAATTAAAGATTGGGCTGAGGTCCTTGGTGGTGGCAGTGGGAGGGCGGTCTTCACATTCTGTGCTTCTCTGGCCGGTAAATGCAAAGACCTCATTTAAGTGAGGCTGTGTTAACATTCTAGTTCACCATTTACTTTGTGGCAGTCAAGTTCAGAACAGGGAACCAGCATATCCTTTGGGCTTATCTCCTAATACCAAGTAGCTGGGTACTCACAGCCTTCCTTCCCTTTTGTCCCCCAACCTTGAGGCCTCTCTTTCTACAAGCTGCTCTGGCCCTAGAGCACCACCTTATGCTTTAGTGGGGAACTGCTTGACAGGTCACAGTACAGCTTCCGCTCTACAAAAGGGTGTGGGCTCTCACCCATCGTGTGTTCCCAGCTCCCAGACCCAGGGACTCCATCTTACTACATGTGTATGCGTCTTCCTCCTTCCTCAGTTTATCCAAACCATTAGCTGATTTTCTCCCCACTCCCCCCACCGGAAGTCTTTCTTCCCTCTGCTTCCCTTTCCCGGATCTTTCCCATTTCTTTTCCCTTTTCCATTTGCAAACCAAAAATAGCTCTGTTGTGGTGAATGAGATTAGTGCTATGTAGTCTCCTGGGTTAAGAACAGAAATGTTAAAAAAAAAAAAAGTTATGATTCTTTACTTAAGGGGCTTCTGAATTCTCTCGTCCTCTAATTAAGCTCACTTTTCCTCATTGTTCTCATTCATGAAAAATAAAAGAAACCATGTATTACATAATTTTCTTAGTTTTCAGTTTCGGCCCATGACTAGGAATGCAATAGCATTGCTCTCTACTCTTTTGCATTGCAAATATGCCAATTTTCTGCTACTTTGCCCACCAAGTGGGTATTTCCAGTGACCTAGGAACCCCACCACTACTTTAATGGCATTCTTTCTATGGGAAAATATGTGTTGAGTTCCAAACAAATAACTTCCAAGTAGAGTCTTGGGGCACAGCCATGCTGTAGATTGTGTACTTTCTCCGGGGGCGTTGGAGACTGTTTAGGGCATAGTGGGAGACCTTGATCCAAGTGGTCATATGGCGTTTTGAAAGGTTGGGGATTTCCCGGTTCTGTTGAGCTGGGAAATAATAATTTGGAATAATTTGATTACACAAAGACCCTGGGAGACAGCATGATGGTCCCTTGATAATAAAATGACAATGAAATTGCAATCATTTATCAAGTGTTTTACGATGTGCCACGAACCCTGTAGATCGTTTATGTGCATCCCTACTTCAACCCTATAACAACTCCCAAACACAAATGTCATTATCCCCATTTCACAGGTGAGAATCCTGCAGTTTAGAGAGATTCGTTAGTTAGTACTTTGCCTCACATCACACATGGGGTGATATATTCTGACTTCCACGGCCTGATTCTTAAGCACCGTGAAAAAAAAAAGCAAATGTATGCAGCCAAGTGTGGTTTCTAGAATGAGAGAGTTGACATTTCAATGCCATGGGCATATGTAGCTTTGCTCACCAATTTCCCTCAACAATCTGCAACTCCATGAGAAAATAAGAAAATTTCCTTATTTGGCTGGTCATTAACAATAACCAGTTAAGCGATGAATCAATCCTAGCAATCTAAAAGCACTCTTAAATATATTATGCCATTGGATGCCTCTGGGGAGACAGTGATCAGACAGTAGATGTGCCACTATCCCATCTTAGAGAGGAAAAAGTTAAAACCCAGAGAAGCCAGGGGAATTATGTGTATGCACACACGATGAGTATAGTGAAGCCTGACCAGGAATCCTTCTGACTTGCTGTGGGTATGGTTGAGCTGAAATAGAGCATTAGTGGTGCCTTAGGAGACCTTTGGGTCTCTGTCTTGCAGGGTTGGGAGAACTGCGTAAAGTGAGCTTGGCCAATTCCCACACAGTCTTGGCTATTGGGAAAGGTGTCCCAGGGGGAGATCACTGCTCCTGTCTTTGCATTTGCTCAAACAGATGGCATGTGTAAAACAGACCTCACAGACTATGCAAATGCTCAGAACAAGCTCTGAGCTCTAGTCTTTTCTCCGCTGGCTTTAGGTCTCGTAGGTGCCTTTCTGCCAGATAGCAGTAGTCGCTAGGATGAGGTAGCAGGAGAGAGCCATTGGAATTGAGGAAAACCAGCTATGGAATGGAGCCCTGTCTCTCTTTGCCTTCCTCCTAGCACCTCTCACTATGGCAATGACTTCAGATTGTCTTTCTGAAGGCCATTGCCTTCAGCTGCTAATGATGTTCCCTAAGGCATTAACAGCTGAGGGAGTCGTGGAATCAAGAAGACAGACTCTCTGGGCACCTGGGTGGCTCAGTTGGTTAAACGTCTGCCTTTGGCTAGGTCATGATCCCAGGGTCCTGGGATTGAGCCCTGCATCGGCTCCCCGCTCTGCGGGAAGCCTGCTCCTCCCTCTCCCACTCCCCCTTATTATATTCAGTTTCTTATCTCTTTCAGGGTCAAATAAACAAAATCTTAAGAAGGAGAAGGAGAAGGAGGAGAAGAAGGGGGGGAGGAAGAGAAGGGGGAGAGGGAGGAGGAGAAGAAAAAGAGGGAGAAGAAGAAGGAGTGGGGGGAGAGGGAGGAGGAGGAGGATGATATGAAGAAGAGGAAGAAGAAGAAAAAGGAGAAGAAGGAGGAGGAGGAGGAGAAGAAAAAAGACTTTCCTAAGACCACTTGGCTCAAACCTCCCCATGGTTGTGTGAAAAAAGATTCATGAAAGAAGAATATTAAGGCCTATCCCACAGGGTCCTTGTGAGGACTAAGCTCTCCAGCCTACGAGAAGTTCCTAGAACAGCGCCTTGTGCCAAAGAGTCCCCAGCAGATGGTGCTTCAGGGGCGTTATTCCCTTTGCCGAGGACACGGGCATTCTCATCTGAGGCTCTGGAGCCTCAGTTCCGTGACTGCGTAATTTAGACCCTGTATCAGGTTTACTCATTAGCGTACCCAACCCGATTTCCTGGGTACACACAGTCGTCCAGGAAGGCAGAGACCTTGACTACTCATCATAGGCAGCCCCCAGGTGGTAAGAGATAGGCAGGGCTCTGCCACTCCTTCTGGCCCATGGGCTAGGGGTGAAGTAACAGGTGTTAAATCCTGGGCCAGGAATTGAAGATGATGTGTGACCCTTCATCATTCTCTTCTTTCAGCTACAACAGTGTGAAGGCCGTGCTCCCTGGAAGGCATAGCTGTGAGATAAAGGCAGCTTTGGTCCCTGAATCACCATTTGGACAGGAGTAGCCCTGGGGACCAGCTGATTTTGTTTTGGCCAAGAAATAAATATTTATGAATTAACTTTTGGGATGCCAATCTCTGCTCTCAAGAAGTTTACAGTCAAAGACAGACTTCAGTAGCTCATTCCCTGTCTGTTGCTATGGCATAGAGTTTAACAGGAGTCCTTTCCTGTGGGAAGCTGTCTGGGGATTTAGGAATATTCCCATTGTTTCTTGAGGAACACCCACAGATGATATCCTACTCCCTCTAGTTTAGACAAGCTCCAGTTCTCAGCTACCCAGAAAATGAGGACGTGACTACCTTATAAAGATCTTGTACAAATGAAAGGATTCTATAAGATGCAGAATAGCCTAGGGACGCCTGGGTGGCTCAGTTGGTTGGGTGGCTGCCTTCGGCTCAGGTCATGATCCCGGCGTCCTGGGATGGAGTCCCACATCGGGCTCCTTGCTCAGCGGGGAGCCTGCTTCTCCCTCTGCCTCTGCCTGCCACTCTGTCTGCCTGAGCTCCGTGCTCTCTCTCTCTCTCTCTCTCTCTAATAAATAAATATCTTTTAAAAAAAAAAAGATGCAGAATAGCCTAGTGGTTAAGAGTAAAGTTTGGGGACTTTTCCTTCCTGTTTGGAGGTAGGAGAGAGCAGAAAGCCATTTCTCCTTTGATTCTATTTCAAGACTCTCTGTTTTGTTCCGGCGATCTATGTGTTTATAGCAACACCACACCGACTCCACCACTGTTCTTGGGCAGTTTCCTCCAGACTGATCTACGGATTTGGTCTGACCCAGTCACAATCCCAGAAGGCTCTGCACTGGAGGGAATTGTTAACTAGTTCCCTGCAAGCTTATTTTTCAAAGAAACAACCCCAGTCCAGTTGTTTGAGAAAAGCTAACTTCTTTGCCTTTTAGGAGTGACAGCCATGTCACTGGTTTCTTCTGCCAGCGGTCAGGAAGCAATGGTTACAGTGTACATCCCCAAGGGCTGGAACTTTTCCCTCTTAAGGACACCAGTAAATATTCCATTGAGTGGTTTCTGAGACTTAACTTTACTAGGCATAAACTTCTCTGTAGTGTCTTTGAAACAAAGTCTGTCTTTGCCAGTCCCCTCAGGGGCCCTTGACCTATCTCTATACAGCCCCCTTTGGCCACATCTCTCCCCTTGAAAACTCACAGTCAACACCTCTGATGCTCACGCAGTCTCCGGTCTCTCTTCGAGAACTCCTGCCACTTGGTCTGCCCCCCCTCTTCCAAGCACACAGAAAATGCCCAGGAACAAACCTGATGTTAGCGTCTTCCAGTCCCTGGGGAGAGTGGTGTCCAGAGGCAGCTGTGGAAATCCTGGCTCACTGCCGGATGTGGCACTACCCAAAACTCCATGAGTTCATGGTAATAATTTTCCAGCTTGGAAGTAAATGAGCAACTAGGCCAGCACAAGGTTAATCTTGAAATGAACTTTGTGGGTTTTGTAAAGTCACTTCAAATTTGAGTGAGTTCATTACAAAATTAAACTTCAGAATAAAATAGTTGCTTCTTTGCTCCCAAGCCATATAGGTTCCCAGTTCATCAAAGGTGGTTTTGGGAAGGAAGCCCGTGATCTCAGGTGGAGAATTACAAAAGCCTCAGTGCTGTAAAGGACAGGCTTGTCTGAGGAGGTTCACTGAAGGTCAATAATTAAACAATTTGTCCAGGTCCTTCCCTCTGGGCCTGCCCCAGCTCTTGTCACGTCTCTTTCATAGTTTACAACACTGAACATTTATTAAGTGCTTACAGTGTGCCTCACATATTGCCTGCATTATTTTATTCAATCCTCACCTGCAGCCATATGGGTGGATATTATTTTCCCCATTTTTTCAGAAAAGAAAATGAAGTTATATAACACCCTTTCCTCCTAAGAAGCAGAATTGGGATTTGACTCGAGCTTGCGGCCACCATTTGGTGGCATGTGGAGATTGTAGGCAATTCTGTGGACCATGGCAGTGGGATCTGTCTTTTAGAATCTGTGGTTGGAGCAAAAAAAAAAAAAAAAAAAATCACTTTCCTGTGGAATCATTTTATCTCCCCCTCCCATACTGTATTCGCTTGGAGAGTAATTGCTGCCTGTGATATTACCACTAGATGGCAGTGCGACCTCAGAAATGCTTTCAAAGGGCCCACACTCCGGGATCTGGAAATTCCATAGCAATTTCACTCCTCCAAAGTCAAGTCTCTAGGCCATGCCCACAGTCAGCTCCCCCAACACCTGGCCTGCTCACTGTCCCCTAATCCAGACTTTCCATTGCCATTTTCCAATCTTGGATTCTGTCCCTTCTTTCCAGGGGACATTAGTGTAGTGGTTAGGAACACAGGTACTGGAGCATAATGCCCAAGCTCAAATCTGTGGCCACTTAATTTCTCTGCATTTCAGTTTCCTATAAAGTCTCCCTCACTTTAGTGAGAAGGAAATGAGTGAATGCTTTTAAGGGTCTCGTAATAGATATAACATATAGGTCTCCTAACTAGATTCATAGCTTGAATCTGGTTGAAAGTAGATTCTCAAGTTTGAGTCTAATACAGGGTTTTGGGGACATTTTGAATCTGATCACTGAGCTAAGGAGCATCCTCTCTTCCAAGATGACTAACTTTTGCCTCTACTTGCACCAAAACATATTGTTTTCATTCCTCTGCCTTGTACATGCTGTTCCTCCTTTCTGGAATATTCTCATTGCTCCTACTTGCCCTTAAGACTGAGTTGGTGTGTCTATCCATCCATGAAGCCTTCCCCAGTCTGCCAGGCAGAGCTGGCAGTGTGTGGGGTGTGTGTGTGTGTGTGTGTGTGAAACTCGTCACACTCTACTCCAGGTGGTCCATTATGGTGGCGGCTTTTGCAGGATTGTGAGTTCTTTGAGGCCAGAAACCACGCTGTGTTGACTCTTGAATCCCACAGCCTAGTGTAGGGCCTGGCCCATGGTAGGCACAGGATGATTCTTTGTTGTAGAATTAAGAAACAGATGTTACAGCCTGAGTTCTCGAAGAAACAGGCATAGTATGCAGCCAGTATCATTCCTTCCCATTTTTACAAACTTCACCCTCCTCTTTTCCCCTTACTACTCCGAGTCCCACCGGAAAAGTAAGGTCAGTTTAGTGCAAAGGTCAGGATAGCTTTGGTTTCTGGACCGCTGCCTGAGGTTCACATTTCTGAACGTGCAATGACAGGAGTAGATCCAGGGGGTGAATTCCAAGAGAGCACACATTCTGTTGAATCAGCTTCTTGGAAGATAGCTTTATTAAGTCCCAAGATTCCGATCAGCCCCCCAGCTGCTTGCCCACACACACCACTGACTCCCCCTGGAGTATGCCATTATGAATGCTGAATGAGCTACCTTGGGCTCAGATGAACCCACTAAGCCTGCCATACCACTTTGGGTAAGAGGAGTTTTTGGTGCCTCTGGAAAGCAGCTGCCTGAAACTACCCTTCTCCTTACCCCATGACACACTGATTTGTGAGTCCTCTTTCCCTGAAAGTATTCATGGGCACTCAAGGTTCATTCCTTGATGTAGGGAAATTCAGACTCTGTGAACATGCTGCCGACTGTTCTTATACTCTTCTGGGAGGTGACAGCAAGCATTGGGTGTGCTTCAAAACTATTTGATGCACAAACCTGATTGACTTCCTAGAATCATGGGTTACTATAATTTTAAAACTTTAAGCTACAATTGGACCCCATTGCCCCAGGCCCTCCCCCTCATTATTTCCATTGTATGATTCTTGGTCACTTAAAGTCTGAGGCATGAGAAAAGAAATGCAAGAGAAGGCAGGAGCAGAAATAGACACGGTTCCAGTTTCTATTCAGAAACTCCTCCGAAGTCAAGTCTCTAGGCCAGTTGCTGAAACCATCTTAGGTTTCACTTTTTTAAGTTCTAGTATAATTTATACATAATAAAACAAACTTATTTTAAACATACAGTTTGATGAATTTTGACAACACTGGTATAATCACTGACACGATCAAGATGTGGGATATTTCCATCACAGAAAATTTCCTGTTTCTTTCCAGTCAGTGCCTTCCTACCCACAGCAACGAGCACTGCTCTGATTTCTGTCACTGTGGCTTAGTTCTGCCTGTTTTAGAACTTTAGTTTATGGGAATCCATTAAGTGACTGTTTATGCATGTTTGGCTTCTTTCACTCAACAAAATGCTTTTGAGATTCATTTATGTTGTTGCTTGTATGATTTTTATTTATTTGAGAGAGAGAGGGAGAGAATGAGCAGTGGAGCGGGGCAGAGCTATTGAGAGAGAGAAGC
This sequence comes from Taxidea taxus jeffersonii, assembly GCA_003697995.1. Classification (NCBI taxonomy): domain Eukaryota; kingdom Metazoa; phylum Chordata; class Mammalia; order Carnivora; family Mustelidae; genus Taxidea; species Taxidea taxus. The sequence continues at coordinate 23,667 of ML100360.1, read as the reverse complement.
AGACTCCCCACTGAGCAGGAAGCCAGACACAGGGCTCAATCCCAGGACCCCAAGATCATGACCTGAGCTGAAGGAAGATGCTTAACTGACTGAGCCACCCTGGCACCCCAGGGTTGTTCTACTATGTTAGTGTAACTCAAATTTGCTTATTCATTACCTTGTAGGTGGGCACTTGGGTTGTTACCAGTTTGGGGGTTACTATGAATAGAAGTGCTATGGACTCTCTCCTACACAATTCTTTTTTTTTTTTAAGATTTTATTTTTGAGTAATCTCTACACCCAACATGGGGATTGAACTAGAAACCCAGGATCAAGAGTCTTGTGATGTTCCCACTGAGCCAGCCCGTTGCCCCACTCTGCTATCCCTTTTGTGAACACGTTCACATTTCTCTTGGATAGATGCCCAAAAGTGAAAATGCCCAGTAACAGAGTAAGTATATTTTTAACTTCGTTAGAAAAACTCCTTCCAAGTGGTCATACCATTTCAAGTTCCCAACCCCAGGGTGCGAAATTTTCAGTCCTTTGTTTTCATGTAGGTTTGTTCTGTTAGCGCAGAATCACCACTTAGAACAGTTGAAAGAACCTTAACACTGGGTCTCAGGAACAGATTTCTGAGTGTTCTTTCCCTAAGAGATGCTTCATACTTTAGTATCCTTGTTAGTAAAAGGGTTTCCCCGTCACTGGCATCTTAGACACAGCATGGAGATTTAGGAAGGATGTCTGAGGAGCAGTAAAGGAGGAAGGCAATACGGCTCAGCCCACCGTCCAGGATCAAACCCAACAACCAATCCGATGACAGATGTTCAAGCCAGATCACCCTCCAGCTGAAGGGCGCCTTTGCGACAAGTCACTATCCCATTCCTGAGTAATCAAGAGAAATTTATTTGCAGTCTGTTAGCTAATTGTTCCCATACTGAGCACAGATCTTAACTAAATGCCCTGAATGACATTTAAATCTCTGGTCTGTTATGAAACAGTTGATGATTTACCATGCTCATATCCTGCCAGTAGAGTTGACTGATTTGCTTGAGATCTCGGCTGATGTCTGAGGTCCCTAAAATAAGATACGAAGTAAAGATCACAAGACAAAACATAAATGGTGTGAAAGATACAGACTCTGATGTCAGGATGGGGACACAATCAGACAGCTGTGTGGCATTTGGGAAGTCACATCACCTCTCTTTGGTGTCAGATGATGCAAAAACCAAAGTGGGAACAACAGTTCTCATTTCTCCCCACTTTCCTGCTACAGTGGGTGTGAGATTCAAATAAGATACAGCTGCATTCAAATCCTGACTGCCGCTTGATGCTGTTACTTTTTTTTAAAGATTTTATTTATTTATTTGAGGGAGGAAGAGAGAGAATGTGTGTGCACGTGCACAAGAGCAGGGGGAGGGAGAAGCAGACTCTCCACTGAGCAGAGAGCCCGGATAGGACAATCCCAGGATACCTGCCAGATGGTGACCTGAGCCCAAGGCAGACACTTAACTCTTTCACTGACTGAGCCACCCAGGTGCCCCTTGACTGTATTACTTACTTAACTTTCCAAAGTTGGGTTCCCATCCCTGTTAAGTGAAGATAACAAGAAAATACCTTGCAAGGTTGTTAATAAGAACCAGGTAATGTGTGTAAAGCACCTGTCACCATAGGTGCTCAGCAAACAGGAGCCTCACCATTAAGCAGGCTACTGGTTTGGGACAGTCAAGTGTTCCCTTAACCAGATGGCAGTTTTTTCAGATGGCACAGCTACTCAGTTGACAACCCACCTCTGTTGAACTCGGTACCACATCCCACTGATTAAAGCTCATCAGGTGACAGCAACAGTGCCTGGGCTGTGATGTGTAACCCAGGTCACATGGGGCCACCCTCTTTTGAACACTAAAGAGCAGATAAGCCTGCTCCAGCTCCCAGCCCCCACGGGTGGGGAATTCTCAGCCCTCCCCTCCATGCTTCCATGGATTTTTAGCACCTGCTTCTCTTTCCCATTCTTCCTGATTTCCGGCTTCTGCTGAATTCTTGATCATCCCTTGTGTCTTCCCTCCGGACATTGTTGTCTCATTTTCACTCTTCACTGATCCCAATGGAAAACCCATCTCCTTTTCTCTTCCATGAAAGTGATTTCCTTCTATCTTATTGCATACAAATAACCAGGTTGGTCTGTTAGGATTTATCGGAGTACAAGGTTTTATTCTAGCATGCTCCTGTATTTTCTTTTACTTTCCTGCATTTCTTTTTTTTTTTTTTTAAGATTTTATTTATTTATTTGACAGACAGAGATCACAAGTAGGCAGAGAGGAAGACAGAGACAGAGAGAGGGGGAAGCAGGCTCCCCTCAGAGCAGAGAGCCCGATGTGGGGCTCGATCCCGGTACCCTGGGATCATGACCTGAGCCGAAGGCAGAGGCTTTAACCCACTGAGCCACCCAGACGCCCCACTTTCCTGCATTTCTCACAGAGAGTGACTTCTGATGTTCTTACTTCTCTTATGTTCACAATCATTTTACACAGGTGCAAACATGTGATCCAATTGTATGTTCTAGTTTGTTCATGTGTGAATATATACATATTGAAACACATTTTTAAAAGTCACATGCTACTATGTTTTCACCTTTCTGTTACAGTTAGGACATCATATTGATTTTTATAACAATGTGCATAGGTAGGTATATTACCTATGAAATTAATTATGGATGGTAAAGGGGGGCAAAAACTAAATATATTATTACAAAAAGAGGGCATTGGGTCTAATAGTGTTGAGAACAAATGCTGTGGGTACTGGAGTGACATCTTTCCATTCCTGTGGCTTCTCTATTTGCTGGCCAGTGCTCTGGTTAGAGCAGGGGGTGTCCAAGGCAAACCTCACAGTATAGAGTGAGGTCTGAATGCGACCAGCCCTGTGCGAGTGCCAAGTACTTTTATGTGCCAGTGGCTTCCCTCTCTTTCTGCTAGATGCCAGCAGCATCCCAGGAGACTGGGTGGCCGCGCAGCTCTGGGAGTTTCCAGGAGCAGCACAAAGCATGTTGTTCCAGGTCCAAGCACACTGCTGTCCTCTTGGAGTTGGATGGCTGCTCACAGCATCTTAGTTGCTTGGTTCCCTACCTGGTCTGATCTCAGAGCAACAGGGTCAAGTTTAGGCACACAGCAACATATCAAGTGAGAAACGGGGTAACAATGATGGGATCCCAGCCTCTATGCTGATGGCCTTGCTGACCCAACTGCCCCCACACCCACCCACAGAGTACATCTGCTGGAGACTGACCGTAAATATTTACCTTTCATTAAACATGTCATCGCTGCCACTCACTCAGAGTACCCAGCACCCGCGCAGAAGCCAGGGGCTGAAGCTGGGTGACGGGAAGCAGTGAACCCGTGTTTCCTTCTAACTGCTGGCAGTCTTCTCCATTCTGCCCCCATCCAGAACCTGGGGTAAGGTCCCGTCTGTGCTGAGATGCATCTTAGTCTTGGGTTTTGATGAATGGAATCGAACAAGAATGAGTACTTCCTAGAAGTGAAAATAGATCCCTCTGGGTTCCTAAATGTGATAACAATATGGACAGACACAGAAAGATATGGCAAAATGATATGGAGGAATGCTGCCCAATTGATGTGGCTTCCTATAGGAGCCACCAGCCACATGGGGCTACTGAGCACTTGAAATCAGGCTCGTGTGACTGAAGACCTGAATTTTAAATTTTATTCAATATTAATTAATTAAACTTTAAATAGCCATATGTGACTGATAGCTACTGTATTGAACAGGTAGATAGAGAATATGACACAAGGGCAAAACCAAAGACCTCCAAAGTGTCAAGTGCTATGTTAGATGTATGTTCTACATATAATACATATGTAACTCACACACATGCAATTTAAATTTAAATTCAAAGACCGTGGATATCTACTGGTTTAATACATCTCCCATGTAATTTCCTTTTAATTATAGTTATTTTAATAATTTGTATTAGCAGAGGAAGCAAGAGTGTCAGATCGTACCAATTCCAAATAATAAACAAGGTACTCTGGGAAACAATCCATGAGTGCGGTGAGGGAAGGAGCACCTCATTTAAATGTCAGAGGGATTGTGCCTTTTGAACTCCAGAACAACATTTTGTGGTGTTATGGGGTTTTACAGCTGAGGAAACTGAGGCTCAGAAAGGATAAGAAACTTACTCAAGGGTGTACAGCTAGGAAGAGTCAGACCTCGGTTTTATACCAAGATCTTAGTACTTTGTGTTTAGTGTTCAAATTCAGTGGAATTGAACACATTCAAAACATTCTCATCTTCTTGCTTGTAATGATCCAATAGACAAATGATTGGGGAACAAGAAAATGAAATTAATATTTAATAGACACTGTTTTTTTTGTTTTTTGTTTGTTTGTTTATTGAGGTATAATTGACATAAAATTTTATAGACATTGTTTTTCATAATCCCTTGGATAGTTTAACTTTTAGATACCAAATAGTTTTTCCCCCTAAATTTTGTTTTATATTTAAATTATTTTTATTGAAATAAAATGGTATAAAACATTATATAAGTTCAGGTGTAACTATAATTTGATATATGTGTACACTACAAAGTGATCACCATAAGTATAGTTACCATCCGTCACCATATAATTGAGCCCCTTCATCCATTTCACTCCCTCTCAATCTCCTTCCTTCTTGAAAACCACCAATCTGTTCTCTGTGTCTATGAGTTTGCTTTTATTTTGTTTTGTTTGTTCATATGTTTTTTTTTTTTAGATTCCACATATAAGTGAAATCATTTGGTATTTGGACCGACTCATTTTGCTTAGTATAATACTCTCAAGGTCCATCCATGTTGTTACAAAATGACAAGATTTCCTTCTTTTTAATGGCTGAATAATACACCATTAAGTACATATACCACAACTTCTTTATCCATTTTTTTATCCATTCCTCCGTTGATGGACAACAGAGGTTGTTTCCATATCTTGGCTATTGTAAATAATGCTGATGAACATGGGGATGCATATATCTTTTTGAATTAATGTTTCCATATTCATCAGATAAATACCCAGAAGTAGAATAGCTGGATCATATGGTATTTCTAATCTTAATTTTTTGAGGAATTTCCATACTGTTTTACATGGTGGCTGCACCAGTTTACATTCCCACCAATGGTATGTAAGGATTCCCTTTTCTCCATATCCTCTCCAACACTTATTTCTTGTCTTTTTGATAATAGTCCTGAGTGATGTTGAACATCTTTTCATGTGCCTGTTGGCCATCTATATGCAAGACATTCTGTTTTCCAAACAAGATTTGGAAAAATGTCTATTTGGATCCTCTGCCCATTTTTAAATTGGATTTGTTTGTTTTTGTTATTGACTTGTATAAGTTCTTTATATATTTTGGATATTAACCCCTGATTGGATAGATGATTTGCAAATGTCTTCTCTCATTCAGTAGGTTTTCTTTTTTTGCAATTGACTTCTCTCATTCAGTAGGTTGACTTTTTGTTTTGTTGATACTTTCCTTCACTGAGCAGGAGCTGTTAAGTTTGGTATAGTCTCCTTTTTAAATTCTTTCTTTTGATTTCCTTTACTTTTGGAGTCAGATCCAAAAAACAATGCTCAGACCAATGTCAAAGAGCCTACCACTTATGTATCCTTCTACAAATTTTATGGTTTGAGGTTTTAACTTCAGGTCTTTAATCCATTTTGAATTAATTTTTGTGTATGGTGTGTGGATAGTGGTCTAGTTTCATTCTTCTGCATGTAGCTTTCCAGTTTCCTCAACATCGTTTACTGAAGAAATTGTCCTTCCCCCAATGTATATTCTTGACTCCTTTCTCATAAATTAATTTACCCTGTTTGTGTGGGTTTGTTTCTGGGCTCTGTATACTATTCCAATGATCTATTTGTCTATTTTTATGCCAATGCCGATGTTTTGATTATTATAGTTTTACGGTATAGTTTGAAATCAGGAAGCATGATACTTCCAGCTTTGTTCTTCTTTCTTAAGTTTGGCTATTTGGGGTCTTTTATAGTTCCATAGAAATTTTAGAATTATTTGTTCTAATTCTGTGAAAAATCCCTGAATATTGATGGAGTTACATTCAATCTGTAGATTGCTTTGAGTAGTACAGACATTTTTAACAATGTGTTCTAATCCATGAACAACTGAAGATCTGTCCACTTATTTTTGTCCCTTCAATTTCTTTCATCAGTGCTTTATAATTTTTAATGTACAGGTCTTTTTTTTTTAAGATTTTTATTTATTTATTTGTTAGAGAGAGAGAGAGAGAGAGAGAGCGAGCACAGGCAGACAGAGTGGCAGGCAGAGGCAGAGGGAGAAGCAGGCTCCCTGCCAAGCAAGGAGCCCGATGTGGGACTCAATCCCAGGATGCTGGGATCATGACCTGAGCCGAAGGCAACTGCTTAACCAACTGAGCCACCCAGGCGTCCCAATGTACAGGTCTTTTACCTTCTTGGTTAAATTTGTTTCTAGGTATTTTATTCCTTTTGATGCAATTGTAAATGAGATTGTTTTCTTAATTTCTCTTTCAGATAGTTCATTGCTAGTGTATAGAAATGCAACAAATTTCTGCATATTGATTTTGTATCCTGCAACTTCACTGAATTCATTTATTAATTCTAATCATTTTTGATAGATTCTCTAATATTTTCTATGTATAGTATCATGTAATCTATAAATAGTGACATTTCACTTCTTCCTTTGGGACTTAGATGGCTTTTATTCTTTTTCTTGCCTAATTGCTATGGCTAGGACCTCCAATACATGTTAAATAAAAGTGGTGGGAGTGGGCTTTCTTGTCTCATTCCTGACCTTAAAGGCATTGAGTATGATGTTAGCTGTGGGTTAGTTATGTATGGCTTTTATTATATTAAGGGAACATTCCCCTCTAGATACCCACTTTGTTGAGAGGTTTTTTTTTTTAATCATAAGCAATGTTGAGTTTTGCCAAATACATTTTCTACATGCATTGAGATGATCATATGGTTTTTATCCTTCATTGCATTAATGTGGTATACCATGTTGATTAATTTGTGGGTGTTGAACCATCTGTGCATCTCTGGAATAAATCCCACTTGATCATGGCATATTATCCTTTTAATGTATTGTGGGTTTTGGTTTGCTAATATTTTTGTTGAGGATTTTTTTCCATCTATATTCATCAGGGATATTGGCCTGTAATTTTCTTTCTTTGTACTCTCCTTATCTGGTTTTGATATCAGAGTAATGTTGGCCTTGTAAACTGAGTTTTGGAAACATTCCCTCTTCTTTAATTTTTTGGAAGAGTTTGAGAAGGGAAGGTATTAAATCTTCTTTGAATGTTTGTTAGAATTCACCAGTGAAGCCATATGGTCCTGGATTTTGTTTTTTTGGGATGTTTTTGATTACTGATTCAATCTCTTTACTAGTGATCAGTCTATTCAGATTTTCTGTTTCTTCCTGTATCAGTCTTAGAAGACTGTATGTTTCTAGGTATGCGCCCATTTCTTCTAGGTTGCCCAATTTATTTGGCTTATAATTGTAGTAGTCTCTTATGATCCTTTGTATTTCTGTGATATCAATTATAATTTTTACTCTCTCATTTTTTATTTTACTTACTTGTGCCCTCTCTCTTTTTTCCATGGTGAGACTAGTTAAAAGTTTGTCAATTTTTCTTTTCAGAGAATGAGCTCTTACTTTTATTGACTTTTCTAATTGTCTTTTAGTCTCTATTTCATTTATGTTACTCTGGTCTTAATTATTTCCTCTCTCCTGTTAACGTTGAGCTTTGTTTCTTCTCTTTTTGGTTCCCTTAGGTGTATAGTTTGTTTATTTGAGATTTTTCTTATTTCTTGAGGTAGGCCTATATTGTTTTAAACTTCCCTTAAAACTGCTTTTGCAGGGTGCCTGGGTAGCTCAGTAGTTAAGCGTCGTCTGCCTTCAGCTTGGGTCATTATCCTAGGGTCCTGGGATCAAGCCCCACACCCGGCTCCCTGCTCAGCAGGAGGCATGCTTCTCCCTCTCCCTCTGCTTCTCCCCTGCTTGTGTTTCCTCTCTCACTGTGTCTCTCTCTGTCAAATAAATAAATAAAATCTTAAAAAAAAAGAAAAAGAAAACTGCTTTTGTTGTATTCCATAGATTTTGTATTGTTTTGTACTGTTAAATTTATTTTTGTACTGTTGAATTTATTTTGTACTGTTTTATACTGTTGAATTTATTTCCATTTTCATTTGTCTCTGGGTATTTAAAAAATTTCTCCATTTTTTTTTAAGATTTTATTTATTTATTAGTTAGAGAGAGAGAGAGAGAGAGCGAGCACAGGCAGACAGAGTGGCAGGCAGAGGCAGAGGGAGAAGCAGGCTCCCCGCCAAGCAAGGAGCCCGATGTGGGACTCGATCCCAGGACACTGGGATCATGACCTGAGCCGAAGGCAGCCGCTTAACCAACTGAGCCACCCAGGCGTCCCTCTCCATTGGTTTTTTGTTGTTGTTGTTGATCTAATGGTTTTTCAGTAGCATGTTGCTTAATCTTCACATAATTTCCATTTTGTCCAGTTTACTTTCTGTAATTGATTTCTGGTTTTACACCATTGTGGTCAGAAATGATGCTTGATATGATTTCAATCTTCTTGAATTTGTTGAGTTGTGTTTTATGGCCTAACGTGGAATCTGTCCTGGAGAATGTTCTATGTGCACTTGAGAAGAATGTGTATTCTGCTGCTTTGGGATGAAATTTTCTGTATATATCTGTATATATCTATTAAGTCCATTTGGTCTAATGTGTCAGATGGCTGATGCTTCATTTTTGATTTTCTGTCTGGATGATCCATCTATTGATGAAAGTAGGGTATTAAGGTTCCCTACTATTATTGTATTGCTATCAATTTCTCCCTTTAGGTCTGCTAATATTCACTATGTTGGGTGCATATATATTTACAAGTGTTATATATACTTTTTGGACTGACTTTTCTTAATCATGAATTTTTAATCATAATTTTTTGTCATAAATTTTAAATTTATTTAATTTAAATTTATAATTTTTATCATACATTTTTATTTTTTAATCATAAATTTTTAAATCATAAATTCCCTTCTTTGTTTATTCTTACAGCCTTTGTTTTAAAGTTCATTTTGGTTGATATAATTATTTCCACACCAGCTTTCTTTTCACTTCCATTTGCATGGAACATCTTTTTCCATCCCTTTACTTCCAGTCTGTGTGTGTCCTTAGATCTGAAGCAAGTCTCTTGTAGGCAACATATGGGTTGGTCTTTTTTTTTTTTTAATCCAATTAACCATTCTATATCTTTTGACTAGAGAATTTAGTGCATTACATTTAAAGTTATTTTTGATAGATATGTACTTATTGACATTTTGGTTTTTTT
>ML100360.1:0-13903 GCA_003697995.1 Taxidea taxus jeffersonii | reverse complement strand
TTTTTTTTTTTTTTAAGATTTTATTTATTTATTTGACAGACAGAGATCACACAAGCAGGCAGAGAGGGGAGGGGAGAAGCAGGCTCCCTGCCGAGCAGAGAGCCCGATGTGGGACTCAATCCCAGGATCCTGGGATCATGACCCGAGCCGAAGGCAGTGGCTTAACCCACTGAGCCACCCAGACGTCCCCTCTTTTTTTTTTTTAAGATTTTTTTTTTTTTAATTTGTCAGATAGAGAGCGCAGGAGAAAGCACAGGCAGACAGAGTGGCAGGCAGAGGCAGAGGGAGAAGCAGGCTCACTGCTGAGCAAGGAGCCTGATGTGGGACTCGATCCCAGGATGCTTGGATCATGACCTGAGCCGAAGGCAGCCGCTTAACCAACTGAGCCACCCAGGCGTCCCTATATCTCCTAGTCTTGAAGGAGTGAACTTCAGTAGGAGATGAAACTTATCATTCAAACTTTTCCTAGCTTTTTTTTTTCTTGGACCTTTGTGATTGTCTAAGTAGCCTTATTTGACCTTGATAGTTCCCAGTTGTTGAGGATGTGTCAAGACCTATCGGTGTTCCAGAGGGAGGGATCACAGGCAGTGCCCATTTTCAGGCTCACTATAAGCTAGAACCTCAGGCAGCAGCTTTTTAAGTATGCAAATATGTACTGTCCTGTGGGTTGGCAATTATAAACCAGGCTTACCTCCAGACTAGGAGATATGGAAGGTGTCCCCTAGGTGACAGTTTCAAAAGTTATGGCTTCAGATATGTATAAACTCCTTCTGGGAGCTATCAGTGAGCTGGTATGTTTCCACCTACATTCCCTGGGAGCAGCTTTGTATTCTCTGGATGTGTTGCAAACATGAAACTGCTCCTCAGGCTGATCTCTAGGACAAGTAATAGGCCTTTTCCACATGAAGAATGGGGGTGTGCTTCAGTCTCTCTTTGTGCAGTGCTCAGGGGGTGGTAGCTTGCCAAAAATTGTGTCTCTGATTGTTTCAGACCCTTGGGGACCAGAAATACAATCCTCCTGGCCACCAGGCCACGTGCTCAGTGGGCATCTGTGTGGGCTGCATGTGCCTGCTGGCTTTGGCCTGCTCTGCCATAGCCATGATGCATGGGGAACAGGAGCTCAACTGGTCCCTGTGGCAAAGCAAGCCGTGGCTATGGTGCACAGGGGCTAGCAGGTTGCGGGCTGGGGTGTGAAGGGTACAGCAGTGGTAACTACCAGTGCCTAAGTTCCTGGACAATATCCCAACAGATATCTGTCTATCTTGCAGAAGCTTTCAGATAAGCAAATGAGTCTCCTTTGCATATGGTCTAGGTGACTTTCACACTGTTTCTTTTGGACTGGGCTCCTGGATGAATGAGTCTGTTCATGAACCCTTTAAGAATAGATTTTCTGTGGGCGCCTGGGTGGCTCAGTGGGTTAAAGCCTCTGCCTTCGGCTCAGGTCATGATCTCAGGGTCCTGGGATCAAGCCTTGCATCGGACTCTCTGCTCGGCGGGGAGCCTGCTTCCTCCTCTCTCTCTGCCTGCCTCTCTGCCTACTTGTGATCTCTCTCTCTGTGTCAAATAAATAAATAAGTAAATTAAAAAAAAAGAATAGGGGATGCCTGGGTGGCTCAGTTGGTTAAGCGGCTGCCTTCGGCTCAGGTCATGATCCCAGTGTCCTGGGATCGAGTCCCACATCAGGCTCCTTGCTCGGCAGGGAGCCTGCTTCTCCCTCTGCTTCTGCCTGCCACTCTGTCTGCCTGTGCTCGCTCGCTCACTCTCTAACAAATAAATAAATAAAAATAAAATCTTTAAAAAAAATAGATTTTCTGTTTCCTATAGCCCTGTGGTACTCCTGGAAGTAAGCCCCACTGGTTTTCAAGGCCAGACATGTGGGTGCTTATCTCTGGCCTGGGTCCCAAGGGTTGGGGTGCCTCATGTGGTACAGAAATCCCTCATCCAAAGAGATGATCTCTCCCAGCTGTGGGGGGCTATGCCTGGGGTGGGGTTTCTTGCAAGACCATGCCTCTACCTCCTCTACGTGTCTCATTGTGGCCCTTTTACCCTTTGCAGTGGAGGCACTAGTCAGCTACATTTCTGGTCCTTTTTTGAGGGAAGTGTTGCATGGATACCTGTAGATTTGCTGTTTATTGGAATGAAGTGAGTTCAGGATCCTTCTACACTGCTAACCCTCCCCTCCCCCTAGGTTTTAAATGTTAGTGGTAGAGGATAGTCTCTCAGCCTCCGAGTCATGGGCCCAGCACCTTCCATGCTCCATTCTACAGCATGGCTCATTATCAAATGATAATGATGATGTTAATTAAATAATAATATCACAACCATTAACAGTCCCATACTCCAGTTAGAGAGATGCAGCTATGGCCCCTACCTAACCAAAGCAGAACTATTATCAGTACAATTGGCTTTTGCTTTAAGGAAGAGGTTGGTTACTTGTTACTCAAGTTGAAGCAAAAAAACATGGAGTATCTTAAGGCAGGCTATTCATTCTTTCAACAGATATGTCTTGGGTAGGTCTTTGTGTGGCATGCACTGTTGCAGGTGTCATCTATACTCTTGTCATTCTAGTGCTCAGAGCCTAGAATTCTAGTGTACTCAGAACCTCCTGGGAATTTCAAACTTGCTCACTTGACATTTAGGATTCTTCCATGTCTAGCCCCCCACTTACCTTTGGGGGCTGCCCCATCTGTCCCTTCATGCATGATCCTGGCTGATTTGGCATTGCTACCTGACCACATAGCCACCCCTCATTTCTTCCTAGGCATCCTTTTCAAAACTATGCATTGCAACACCCCAGAAAGTGGGGGACCACTCTTTTATCAAGGGTGTACATGTATAAAGCTCTCCTATATGGAGAATTCTTCTATGATACCTCGTGGCTCTGGGTGTGGCAAAGCCTCTAAGAAACCAAGTTTAGGAAATTCTACAAGTCTGTTGAGACAATTCAAGCAACATGAATTGCTATAAATTCTGGAAGTAGGTAACAGGAAAAAATTTGGTAATTACTAGTTCGGTAAATTGATCATTTAACACATTAATGATCTTACAAAACTGAATTTTTGGTTCATTTGCTTTCAGCCAATTGATTTTTGTGAATTTCTTTCTGTTTGCTGATTTTGCTTCCCTATTCCTAGGAAGCAATGAGGCAGTATAGAAGAATCCTGAACTAGAGGAGAAGCAGTTTAGAATTATGATGATATGGGAACAGTCAACTAAACCAAAGACAGTGAGATCCAGCTTCACAAGGGGGTGTGTTTTGCCTGCCCTCCCTCTCATCCCTTTCTACTTCTTCTTTTTCCTGTTCCGTATTTGTCCTGTTTATGGACCCCTTATGCACAGTGAGTTCATCTCTGAATCCCTACAACACCCACACCATTGCCTTGAGCAGAATAGTGTCTGTTGACAATATTTATGATGGAGAGCTTTCTTCTGGGATCCATTCTTACCTAAGGAATCCAGCCTGAAAGTTTTATTTCAGTGTAAATGACAAAAGGGACTTGGGTAAATGCCTTTCCAGAAGGCATTAATGTGACAAGGAAAAGAGATTTGAAAAGGCAAATTTGAGAAGACTCTGTCTGGTGCCACATTCTGGAAGATAACCCCAAAGTTTCCTTCTTTGTTTGTTTGTTTGTTTATCATGAAAGATGAGACTGAGCTTAAGATGGGTCAGGACATCACATAACAAGTAAATGGGGAATCAGAACTAGAATGCTTGCTATTTGGACCAGTTGGGGAAAGGCAGTGAGAGAACTAATGCTTACCTTTTTTCTTTTCTTTATTATGGAAATCACAAAGTGAGATAAAATCCCTGCCTCTGCTTCTTCCCAGAATTATGAGATTATTCTAGTGGTTGCTTGCTGGAATGCTGTAGGGAGAAATATTAGTTTTATACACTGATACAATGTCCATAATTCCACATGAAAATGAATTTAGGGGCCACCAAACCCAGACAGGCCACAAGGCTGTATAGAGCCCTGATGAATGAATAGAACCACATTATAAGGTTCTCCAGAAAGTGGAGCAAAAAGAACCAATTGTCTTTTTGAAATATACCAGCAAGAATGCAAGCCTTAATTAACGAAGCCCAAGGTTGATTTCTCTTGCTGCCTTTTTCTCTAAAAGACAAATAATAAGAAATGAATGAGGTTGAAAGCAAATGAGAACCATATTTGGAAAGCAAAGCATACTCAAACTTTAGGCTGAGCTGGTTGCAAAGAGCTAAAGTTCTTTAATCATCTTATGGGAGATGTAGCCAAAAAATGCAATTTGAATCTCTCTCTCTCTCCCTCCCCCCCCACACACATTTCCACACCATACCCTCCTACTTTTTCACTGTAGATGAATCAAGATGGTGGAGACAGGATATGATGAGAACCATTCCTGCCCTCCATCTACTTTATAAAAAGCCTTTAGCAATTGGTAATCTTTGCTGCCATGGTTTGGGGAATCCATCTATCAATTTTTTTCTCTAAACATTCATTGTGCATTTATGAATTGGCTGCAAGGAGCTATGAAATGGCTGAAATAGGTAATGTACTGTGAATATGCAGAGAATGGCAAGCTATTTATTATCCAGATTCTTCTCACAGATTTTTCTAGAAGAAGATGAACCAGTTTGGGCCTAAAAGAACATCGCTCATTTGAAGGTGGAGATGGGATGGGAAATGGCAAGTTTTCTAGAATTAAAATAGTATCCAACAAATTGATGAAACACCGAGGATTTTCCTTGTGTCAGACAGAGTTAGCCTGGTCCACTTTTCGAAGAAGCAGAATGAAAGGTTGAATATGGTGGTGTGATTTCAGGATCATTCAGTAGACACTCCATGTCACAGCACCTCAGGGTTTGTTCAAGGTTGAAACATTACTACCGTCTTTGTTAACGTCGAGACAGAAGACCTACCAATCTCGCTTTATGGATGTGGGGAAGATATGGGCTTTGATTAATGAAGCCTAACTTAGATTGATATCAGAGAAATCTGATGTACTGTAGGAACATTTTTACTCAGCTGATGATGTTTCTCTTTGTTAAAGGGAGCTCATTTAATGTAACTCCTGGCCTCTTTCATTACTTATACTTCCCCAGGGGGGAATGGAGCACCTTAACCAACTGGTATATCTGGGCATGCTCAGCTCAGTTGCACCCATGTTCCTCTTGTAGGCGAGTTGCTCACAAAGAAGCAGCATTTTATTCTGCTCTTCTAGCAGGGATATCATTTTCCTTATGGGGGTCCAGCATTGGCAGATCTTCTCAGCTAACAGACAGCAATATCCTCCCAACCTGGCCCCTATTAGAAACAAAGGGTATTTTTATCTCCATTTGCCAGTTAATTTGCACAGAAAAAGGTCAGAAAAGAATATGGTGTATATTGGGCTCCCTCAGCCACCACAGCATGTTTTTTTTAATTAATTAATTTATTTGAGGGGGAGGGGCTGAGGGAGAGAATCCTAAGCAGACTCCCCACTGAGCATGGAGTGCAGCGTGGGGCTCAGTGCCACCACTCTGAGGATTACAACCTGAGCCGAAACCAAGAGTTGGATGCTCAACTGACTGAGCCACCCAGGTGCTCAACCCCAGTATGGTTTAAATGTCCAGAAACATGAATGGAAAACTTGAACATTTTCAATCTGATCCTGGCTCTGTCTTTCCTTGGGTGTTTGAAATTGGCCAGATATATAGGCTTTCAATGCTTCAGTTTTCTTGAATGTGAAAGTACTTCATAAAATCGTTACCTTAGGGGTGCCTGGGTGGCTCAGTGGGTTAAAGCCTCTGCCTTTGGCTCAGGTCATGATCCCAGGGTTCTGGGATTGAGCCCCGCATTGGGCTCTCTCCTTGGCAGGGAGCCTGCTTCCCTTCCTCTCTCTCTGCCTGCCTCTCTGCCTACTTGTGATCTCTGTCCATCAAATAAATAAATAAAATCTTTAAAAAAAACCATTACCTTGTCATCGCAAATGGTAAGATTTCATTTCTTGCGATGACATAGATGGAACTAGAGCATATTATGCTTAGCAAAATAAGTCAACTGGAGAAAGACAACTATCACATGATCTCCCTGATATGAGGAAGTGGAGATGCAACGGGGGTGGGGGTTAAGGTGGTAGGAAAAGAAAAAATGAAACAAGATGGGATCGGGAGGGAGACAAACCAAAAGAGACTCTTAATGTCATAAAACAAACTGAGGGGGGTGGAGGGGGAGAGGGGTTGGGAGAGGGTGGTGGGGTTACATTATATGTTTAAATAAAAAAAGCTTAAATTAAAAAAAAAACCTTTACCTTATAATTATATGCACAATTGGATGCCATTCCAAGACTTAAGTTTTTATTTTTTAAAGATTTTATTTATTTATTTGATGGGCAGAGATCACAAGTAGGCAGAGAGGCAGGCAAAGAGTGAGAGAGGGAGAGAGGAGGAAGCAGGCTCCTTGCTGAGCAGGGAGCCCGACTCGGGACTCGATTCCAGGATCCTGAGATCATGACCTGAGCCGAAGGCAGAGGCTTTAACCCACTGAGCCACCCAGGCACTCTAAGACTTAAGTTTATATAATACAATGCAGGGACGCCTGGTGGCTCAGTTGGTTAAGCAGCTGCCTTCGGCTCAGGTCATGATCCCAGCATCCTGGGATCGAGTCCCACATTGGGCTCCTTGCTTGGCAGGGAGCCTGCTTCTCCCTCTGCCTCTGCCTGCCACTCTGTCTGCCTGTGCTCATTCGCTCTCTCTCTCTAACAAATAAATAAATAAATAAAATCTTAAAAAAAAAGACTTTATATAATACAATGCACTGTCAGAGACTTTTTTTCCAGCCAGAGGAGCTTCCAGAGCTCTGTATAGGCAGATTCTGAAGAATCTCTGTTAGTTACATAACAGAGGGCTGATCAGGTTATACTTTTCTGAGAGAGGATATAATTGAATTTTTCTGGATTTTGAGCCTTCATAAAACTCCCCATCTCCTTGGAAAGAGAAGCTCTGGCAAGGGCCTATAATTATTTGCAAAAGGATCTCAGGGGCCTTCTGAGATCTCAACCCTGTGTCCCAAGGATCAAAGTAATAGTGATCCACCAGAGGTGGGCCAGATTAGCCCTAACCAAGGCCAGGAATAGGGAAGATCTTTGAATTCCCTAAAAATAAAATTATATTAAGGAAAGGAGGAATGAGATTGATGGCCTGAGCTCAACACAAAGCCAGTGATCCATGGGTCAGTTAAGAAGGACCACACTAATTCCATAAAACCACAAAATACTGGTGGAAAAACCAATAAGCACCATTTAAGTCAGGAGTCTGCGGGTTGACTAGGGTATAATGATCTGTGCTGGGCTCCGCTTCATGGTTCTGCCAATCTCCAATAGGCTTTACAAGTATATACTGGTTCATTGGAGTTTAACTAATCTAGACCGGCCTTGATTGGAGTGACTCAACTCAGCTCTACAAGCAAAAATTCATGGCCTCATTATGGCCTAGTCTAAGAATTGGCACACTGTCACTTACTCTTTTTTATTGGCCAAGGTAAGTCACATGGATAAATCCAAATTTAAGAGGCAGGGAAATATACTCTGCCCTTTAGTGGGAGAAACTCCCAAGATACGTGGCAAAGGACATGGATTTGGGGAGATGTGGAGAATTGGGACCAATGATGTTGTCTATCAGTGTTGGGGAGTGGTTTGGGCACAAACTGATAAGGTTCATTCTGGGAGCTCCTCTAGACACAGTGCTCAGGCACCAATGTGTGTGCTCTAGAGACTGATGGCTAAACAAGGCAAGGTGAGCTCAAGAGAGTTGCAGTCTTTGTGTGGAGGGCAGTGGTGACTTAGGCAAGGTCTTCATTGCATTAGAAGTCAAGAGAGCTGTCAAGTTATGAAGGGTCACTGGTGACAGTGGTGGATGCCAGGTTCTTTATCCAGAAAAAGATTATTAACCTCTTTGCAGCTGTGTGAGCTCCTGGAACTCTCTTGGGTGAGAAACTGGGGGAAGGATTAAAAAATAAGTTTCTGGGCTCTCCAAGAATATGAAATCAAGAGATTTTGGAAAATTAATAGATATGGCCATAACTGGTCACTGAATTGATGACATAGTTATTTCACCCACAAAGGAAAACCACTCACCAATGGACCCACCTCATCTCTCCCACCATACTCCTCTTTCTCCTATCATTTTCCTATTTTCTTCCTAATTGTCCAAAGTTTATAGTTATAGAGATTGAGGAAAGTGTCATGATTCCTATTTAGAAAATGGTCAGTGTTATGGGTGAAAGGATTTAGAAGTATCATTATGTTTCATCCCCTTCCTAGAATGAATTTTAGGATAATCCTCCTGACATCCCACAGTCAAGTATGTGATAAAAAATCTAACCCCCAAGGCTTCATTCAAACAGGGCAGCCATTTTGTTTCCTGTTCCTTGTTCAAATGAATCATCTGTTCTTCCTACAAGACCATGAACCATCCGACAGGAAACCAGTGGTGCTGGCTGGCTATGTGTCTGGAGGAGAACAGAGATTTGATAGGAAAGGATATTTTTCCCTCCCTTCCCCAGTGCATGTGGTCTTCCAGTATACCTCTTCCATGCCCCACTCTGTCCAAAGGTTAGGGTCCTAAAGGTTAATGAGCAATATTTTTAATCAGCAAAGAAAGAACTTCAGGTCCATTAGACCTTTGAAGGGATCTGCATCTCAAAAGTTTGTTGGTCTTGTTTGCTCATGAGGGCATGAGGCCATCCCAGCCCACACTGCCTGCTCATCCCTGTTAAAGGAGAAGATCACTCTGTTGCCCAGCTAGAGTCTGGGTCTCAGAAATCAGTGCTATATGGACAATTATAAAGAAGAGATGGGGAAGGAATTCAATGATTTGTGAACATCAGTGTGCTTTTGTACAGGGAGGACATGGAGATGGGAATAACATGTCATAAAAATCATGAACTTCACTTTTACTATTTTAATTATATTTATTGTTACGTCGATAACAATATAGTCACAGGGTTTAAAATTCAAAGGTACAAATGTTATCCTGGATAAACTCTTCCCTCCAATCCCAAATATCACAGAGTTGTTATGATTAAATGAGATGATGTGTATAAAGTACTTCATATAATATTAACTCTCAATAACCATAAACAAAAGCTAATGTGATGCCTATTCATCTCACAAAACACAGACTTATGTGGGCAAAAAAAAAAAAGTACCTTTCTTTATTTTTCCTGTTTCAAGCCTTCCTTTCTATCTCGAGTTCTCATTCAAATAGATACAGAAAAGTTTATGTACTTATTTTGGGGTAAACCCAGTTAAATTCAGTTATCTCCCAGACATTAGGGGTTATAAGCAAGTCACAGTCAAGACTTCCTTCTCCCTCTTTCTTCTTTTTTTTTTTTAAAGATTTTATTTATTTATTTGTTAGAGAGAGAGTGAGCACAGGCAGATAGAGTGGCAGGCAGAGGCAGAGGGAGAAGCAGGCTCCCTGCCGAACAAGGAGCCCGATGCGGGACTTGATCCCAGGATGTTGGGATCATGGCCTGAGCCGAAGGCAGCCGCTTAACCGACTGAGCCACCCAGGCGTCCCTCCCTCTTTCTTCTTATACCTGGCTGGTCTTTGTCCCAGTAGGAAGAAGGCTGTCCAGGCCCTGACTGACTGCTATCATGCTTGCCCATGTGTATTGCAGGCTGGGTACCTATGTATTCTCAGCTGTGGCTTGCCTTTGTGCTCTAATGACCCACTGCCTCAGATGTCCCCTGTCCTCCCTCTATCCAAAACACTCTCCCACACACTGGCAATCCTCTAACATACAGCTCCATCCTTCCAGATTTAGCGGTCCTGTGCATGGGCTGCATGCTTCTGGTGTGGGATTCCCTTATGCTGGCCCCACAGGCTTGCTCTCTCCCAGATATCTTCTGTGTTTCCCTCAGGAGCCTTGGGTATTTTCGGATGGCCATCCATACCCCTTTAGGGATATAAAAAGCTCAGGATAGTGTCGATCTCCATTGTGTTTGGCTACCATTTCTACCCCACTGTTGATAACCTAGCAATGGATTATGCTTGTAATCTCTCTGGACTTCATTCAGGTAGTAAGACACAGGTCTTCTCCATTCTCAGATCCCCAATTTAAAAAGGGTTTCTTGGTGTGCCCACACTTGGGACTTGACAGATTAGGAGGAAGCACAATTTCTATGCCTCACCTAACCCTCCTATTTCCTCTTTGGCTCTCCTCTCTCTACTCAGAGGCCCTCCTGTTGGTTTAGAAGTGGAGGAGGACACAGATGGAGGGAAGGCAGGGCACATTACAGCTTCTTTCACATTTTTTCTGCCATATGCTTGGTTAAGGCTTTCTGAAGTTAAGGAGTTTGGTGTCTTTGCTCCCTGTTTCTGCAGTGGTTGGATTATGGAAGCTATTGAGAATACAAATGAATGATGTGTGTGAGGATATGCTTGGGAGAACATGTCCATTGCCACTATACATGTCATCCCATACTCAGTCTCTTGTCCCTGCCAGTGCCTCTGGTTGGTGTTGCTTATGATAGGGATGCTGCCTAGCAGTCACGAAGAGGAGTTTTGTCTGCTCTGAAAGGCAACTGTGGATTAAGGAGAAGAGCCTTGGCCTTGACCTAAGATGACCTGGGTGGAGTCCAGACACTGCCTCTTCATTTTTAGGTGATCTTGAGCCCTTAACCCCTTTGTACCAAGCTTTCTCATTTTGAAGAGACAAGGATCATAATACTTTCCCCTCAAGGTTATTACAGAAATTGTCAGGTAATGTCTCGGAAACTGGTTTAGTACTTGTAAAGCCCATTAAAATCTCAACTATGGTTTCCCCCAAATCTTCCACCCAATTAGATTATCTTATTATTGAAGGTCATGCAAATGAAGTGGGAAGAGAAAAGTTAACTGTCCTCTAAGACAACCTGATGGGATTACTCAAGTGATCAGGCTGAAAAAATGGCTGGTAATGACACCAACGTAAACAGTTAATTCACCAGGAGAATAGTCCAATAGGATTCCAATAATAAAGAGCAGGCTCTTAGACAAACTTGGAGACACTTAGTCATGAACTGATGTTTGATAGAATAATTTTATATACTCGCTATGAACTTAACAGCATCCTGCCAAAATGCGTATGTTGAGTCCCTAACCCTCAATGCAATGGGTATTTGGAGCGGGGCTGTTGGGAGACAACTAGGTGTAGATGAGATTCTGAGGGTGGGGATCTCTCTCTACTCTCTTTAGGCCTGGTAAGGATACTGTGAGAAAGCAATCATCTACAGGTCAGGAAGACAGATCTCACCAGGAACACCATGCTAACTCAGTGTCAGATTTTCAGAATCTAGAACTGTGAGAAATTAAATTTCTGTGGTTTAAGCCACCCTATCTGTGATATCTCCTTGTAATGGCCTGAGCTGACTAATACAAATACCCTTAGGAATCCTCTATTTCTCCATGGTTGGTTCCTTCCCATGAGCCCTAGGCAAAGTCTGTTTATAGAGCTTTCTGTCTGCCACACTGGAAGGCAAGCAAACATTCATACCTATCTGTACACATTTTCATTTCCTCCACCGTGGAACTAAAATCCATCAAATACTCACCACAACTTTACACTCTTAAATCCATCTTCAACCAATACAGTCATTTATAGAAAGAATGTGAGCAAGCTTCTGCATTTTCTGGTATGCAGATGGTAAAGAGGTATTTTTCTTTTTCTTTTCTTCCTTTTCTTTTTTCTTTCTTTCTTTCTCTCTCTCTCTGTCTTTTTTGAGACACCCAACTGGTTCTCTCATCCTCTCTGGTAAATCATAAATTCTTTGAAAACAATATCGGGGTGCCTGGGTGGCTCAGTTGTTAAGCATCTGCCTTCAGCTCAGGTCCCGATCCCAGGGTTCCGGGATCAAGCCCCGCATCTGGCTCCCTGCTTAGCAGGAAGTCTGCTTCTCCCTCTCCAGCTTCTCTTGCTTGTGTTCCCTCTCTCACTGTCTCTCTCTCTGCCAAATAAATAAATAAAATCTTAAAAAAAAGAAAAGAAAGGAAAAAGAAAACAATGATATCTTTCTTGTTTATGAATGATTTGTAACTTCTAGATTAGACCCATCTGGGTTTTCATGCTAGCCTTTAATTGTCATTCCATCACTTGGTTGTTTCATGAGTTGTGTTTTTCCATAACCTTCCTGAGCCACCCAGTTTTCTCATTCATAAAGTAGGAAATGCGCCTAGCACCCAGGCTTTGTGTGACTACTAAAGAGAGTGTGGGAAAATCTTTAGCACATGGCTTGATTCTCAGTACACCCACGTGTGGAATATATTACTGATTTACCATCCCACAAAGCAGCCCCAGAGAAGCTAAGCATCTATACCTCAGGCAGTGATTGGTGAGAGGGCACAGGGCTCTCCCAGGGGCTGAGAGGCTGCGAGCTTGTGCAGACACAGACCTGGCCATGGTGGGAGCACAGCCACCCCTCAGGGGAGCACAGAGGAACTCAGGCTTGCTAAGAACTAGCGAGACCTTGAGTCAGGGAGATAATCAAGAGGTCATCTTGAGGCCTTGGGCCAGTTCTATAAAGCCTCTTGAGTCCAAAAAAGGAGTCACCCTCATATCACGACTCTGCATTCCAGAGCTTAGGAGTCCCTCTCCTGCCCCATACATGCCTCAGGCACTGGTTCTGGGCACCCAGGCAAGGGGCTCAGTGCTGGGGCATGGTCATGAAAGAGGGAAATAAAGACAGATACCTGACAGAGAGGGTGGGGAGAGAGAGGGCATGCATGTGCCAGGGATTGAGTCCATCCCTAGAGCCTTGAGAAAAAAAAAACAGGGAAACCACACCACAAACACCAATGGCAGGTCCCAGGGAAGGAGAAGCAGACTGAAATGGGGAGCCATTCAAAATCCAAAAGGAGTAAGAGTAGCTCTAGAATGAGGATTGGAGGCCCAGCACTCAGCTCTCGGTCTTCCTGAGAGGCCAGCTGGAGTCAGCTGGAGTGTTTGAACCCGCAGGGCTGGTTCAAACCCAGGTTGGGGGCCGAAATGTTATTTCTGTAGCCATCCTCATGCTGTTTCACCAAGTGAAATTTCTTCTCATCTTGGTTCTTTCATAAAATTCGCATCCCTATGCATTGCAGGCATTCAACCTTTGTTGACCTCAACAACAGCCATTAACCATGGGGCTGGGATTCTCTTGGAATCTCCATGGAAGACCTACTTCACTTCAAATCACATTCAGAACAGCAAATAATTTGTAGAATGCATTTCGTAGGAACAGGACACTCATTTTAGTATCCTGGACATGGGCAGGGGACCGCAATCTAACTTCTCCATTTCGTATGTTCACGTTTCTAACATTGCCCAGAAAGGGCATTCCTGGGTTACAAGGGATTGTGAGGCAGGAAATAAAAATTCATCCTCAGCTCCACCACCAACTCCTGTGCTTCTGGGTCCCTGAGCAACTCTCTCCTGACTCTGCCCTCAGTTATTCCATCTGGGAAATGGGAACAATAAACTCCCATGGAAAACCTAAAGCTGGGTTAGAGAGTGAGTTCTCAGCTAGGTAAGAGAGTGATGCCTATTTCAGACATGTTCCCAGGGACAAAATCACACACATGTGAAAGCCGTCTTCTGTCCCCTGTGATTGAGAAGAATTATAGAACTTGAATTGGGCAATTCATCATTCTCATGTTTCACAGGGTGTGGCTCATCATCTAAAAAATCAATCATTCCCAGTTAGCATCGAGAAGGGATAAATACTAGTGGAATCAGTTGACTCACTAAAGAAGTCACTAAACCCTAGCCTTGGCTCTGGCTCAAATCTCCACACTAGGGTCTTCAAGTCTGATGAGAAGTTTTTGGCGTTGCATTTGGCATGAACACCACCTTAAGGGCCAGCGGACCCTTATGAAACTGTATTCCCCCATTCACAAGCCTACCGCTGCTCAGGAAATGCACCC